>BHFT01034423.1:0-17839 GCA_004320025.1 Laticauda laticaudata | reverse complement strand
TAAGTAAATACATATACTGAAAAATGTGAGGAGATGCAAAAGATGTCTTGATGTTGATAACAATGTATAAAGTTTTTTTTTATGTTTTTAAAATTTGGAAATTTAATAAAAAAAAAATTTCAAAAAAAATTGCATTATTGTGGTTAGGTAGAATTTTAGATGGTGTTTTTGGCTTCCATCTGTTGCTTGAGCAGAAACTGAAAGTCCAAAATCACACCCCATCACCTTCCAGAATTATTATGGGAACAGTGTTAGGTACTGATTGAAGGCCAACAATTTTGTCTTGCTAGGATTTAATTTGAGTTAATTATCTATACCTCATAGATCTAAACATCACTCTTTAGCTTGGATCAGGGTTGTGATGTATCAAGGAACCATCAAAAATAGTCACTTCTATAAAAGAAGTCACTTCTATAAAAACAGAGACCAAACCCCTTTCTCTTCCAACACTGATGATGTTATCTTGTTGGGTAATGAAACATCTGAAAAAATGTAACCAAGCTCAGAAAGTACAAAGGACCCCATAATGATGTATAACTGAATAGGAGCATCTTAATCTAAACAGATGGATGAGAACCTGGAGAACTTTGTCCTTCAGCTACGATATACAATCCATTTTTTAATCTACCTGACTTTGGTACATGGAATGAGGACATCGTATTGTCTACATTAGCTAGCAAACTCTGTCAAAATAATCTGTCAGATAAGATACATTAAGAGATATAGGTTGGGCGTCTGGTTTGAGCTTCTTCGGCGACGGACAGAAATCCATGATTGTGCATGGTTTTGATCCATGCTCGCTGCCAGAGCGCCTGAGCTGGCTGGCTAAGCCATCCCTTAGAGGTGGTGAAGAGGGGGAAGACTGCCAGCAGGGTCGAGGAGAGCCGCATCTCTCTTCCTCAGCAGGCCATTAGTCCCTTTCGGTTGCAGCGGTGGTCAGAAATGGCCACCTCAAAGAAGAACTCGACCAGAAAAGAATGTGCAGGAGGAAATACAGAAGAGAAAGTCTGCTTGATGGGTTTAAAACTAAAAAAAAAGCAACAAATGGAAGGCCCTGGAATTTGAACTATTAAAAAATAAAATTGTTCCGCAAAGAACACTTTGAAGCATGCGAAGGAGAGAGGAAAGGGAAAAGGATTTGGCTGTTGTTTTTTCTTCCCTTCCTTATACTGACAAGCTAAGATATTTAAGTAAGAATGCCAAAATCCACTTTTGAGATCAATTAGGCATTTAAGCTGGAAAAATTTCAAAGGGATAATAAAGACTGTGGATACTCAAAAAACCTTTAAGAAGCAGGAAGGAAGGAAGAAACGGAAAGAATAAAAGGCGTGGATCTGGAAAAACGGAGGAGACTGCCTGAACTAAAAGGAAACTTACAGTGAAACTTAAACAAGATTCCTGAAAAGATACATCCTAACTGAAACTTTGTAACAAAAATAATAGACCAGGAAGAAGAAGAGTGAAAAAAGAAGCAAGAAGAAACAGTTTGGATTTTGGATTACTTACGTGATTTTTTGGGATTTGTGTGGCTATTGGATTTAAATGACTAAAAATCAACGGGTGGTTGTTTAAAAGTAGTTTAAATGGCATGCACTTTTTAGGAAGAATGAAAATGAACTAAACAAAAGATGCACAAGAAGGAAGAGGTTTTTTGGCTTCCATATTCAATTTTTTAGAAATGGAGATCTGGAACTATGAGAAACAAAAAAAATGCTTGTAGAACAAAAGGTTGAGGGGGGCAAAGAAGAAGCCATCTTTAGGTCAAGTAATTTTATGTGGGGAAAAAAGGAAAGAGGGGGAAAGAGAGTGAAAAGTTTAAGATTGAAAAACAACAACAAAAAAAAGAAGTTAGTTTGGGAAAAAAATAATTACAATATTAGGAAGCAACAGAAGAGAGGATCACAAGAAGGAGAATGATAGAGAGAAGGAAAGGAAAAGAAGTTATAAAAGACAGAAACAAGATATAGAGAAACAGGGAAAATGCATAAGGATTGAAAGTATAAGCATATTTAGAGATAATGGGTGAAATTTTAATTGAGAAAGGGATTCTGCAAAGGTACATCAGATAGTATTGTTATATGAGAAATATAAATAATTTTAGAAAATATGAAACAATGTATGATTAAAATGATGGATAAATTACTTATTTTAATGCAGTGGAATGTTTGTTAATAAATAAATGAAATAAAGTGAATGAGAGAATGAAATCAGGAAGGGATGGGAACATTTTAATTATTATTAGTGATTTATAAAAATATAAGTGAAGAGAAATATGGAAAAAAAGAATTAATTATGGAAAGTTTATAAGTGTTCATAAGGAAGTATGATATTCAATTGAAAAGAAATGTTCAAGATGTTAAGATTCTAACTCATATTAATGATAGAATTGAATTGGAATGGAATGAGTATTTACTATTGTTTTATATATAAATATAAAACATAAGAACTATAAGAACATAGTGTGTATTTTAAGAATGTACCAAGCAGAATTCGACTGGAAGTTATGTACTATATTGAATGATATACTTTTAAAGGTATAAATTGAACTTTAAATAAGAGTTGAATGGATAAAATTAACAGATATAAAGGTGTCATACTCCAATTAGTAACTATAGGGGAAAATTTAATGAGAAAATATAATATGAAATTGAAACAGGACAGATAAAAGTATAAATATAATGATTGGAAAGACACTGAACCTTAGAAAAAGATATATAATTGAATTTAGATATGAGATAATTAAAAACAAAATTGAGAAAACCAAGGGAGGGGAAAAATTATGGAGAAAATGTTAAAATAGTAATAAGATATGGAATAGAACACAAACATGAATATGAAATTGAGTTTGTGTCTGTATGAAGAAGTGATAACCCGGGATCATGCTATTCTCAAAAAAGATGTTTTATTTGTTTTTGTGAAAATCCAAATAAAAGTTATATTTTAAAAAAAGAGAGAAATAGGTCATTATGAAAATGGTTAAGTGGGCCTCATGTTTCTAAAAGAAACCTTTGAGAAGCTTTTAGAAAAGGGGGGGGGTGGACTTTTTGATCTATTTGCAAATGAGAAACTTGGAGAGAATGTGAAGTATTGAGAGAGCTGAAAATATACCACATCTTGTGACAAAGGGAATACCTCTGGAGAACTCATTGCAGCTCCCATTGGCTTGCAGCTGATTGCACACTTGAATAGCTGTCTGATTATAAAAGATGCAAATTATAGTTATTTATTGTGTGGAGTTCAGTTGCTGTGGGACCATCAAAGACAGATGAAAGAAACCTAAGCTTTAATTTTTATTTTTGGTCCTCATCTGAAGCATTTAAATTGTTCAGTCTTGCCGCTTACGTGGCCACAGAAACAGCATGAAATGATTACTTAGTGCTCTCATATTTTTAGATTATAAAGCAGCAAGAGTTTATGCCATTGAATAAGTTGGCAGCTTTTTTTATTTCATTTTGTTTTCATTGTTAAATAGTACAAATTGCTTTACCACATAAATCTCACAGTACATTAAATAAAGCATTTAACACATTCCACCAGAAAGTTATCCAATAATCTGGGAGAGATTAAGGGATCTAATTTAAAGCATTATCACAATAAATAGTTCTCTTATTTTCCTGGAAAGTGCATGCTTTTTGGATTCATTATTATGCAAATGGTAGTTTGTGATAATATTTGAGCATGTAATAATAAAAATTTCAAGCTAGGCTGGAAAGAAGAAAATTAAGTGAACAGGATTAGAAAAATAATGCAGTGTATTATTCACATAGGAGGGAATTTTGGTTGGGTGAAGGAGAATCACATACACACACACACACACCCATGTGTGTGTGTGTGTGTATTCAACAATAGCCATTTGAAGGTACTCTGCAGCATTTTAACTGGTATCTTTAGAAAGAATGCAGACAAAAATCACAGTGGCAACTTTAGTTCTTTCACAGAATTTCAAATATTATATATGTTTTTTCCCACCTTCATGTTAATGCTAATATTATTAATAGATTAAAAATATCTATCCATCATCACATCTTGGACATGAATTGTTTCAACTCCTACCCTTAGGTTATCACAATTGGGCAACATCTGTAAAACAACTAGAATTTTTTGCCTCGTGCCATCACTCTGCTGAACACCTAATGCCCACAGCACTGTCTTATGTCTAAGGATATTTACCCATGTAGTATATACACATGTATTGCTATTATCCTTTCCATTTTTCCTACAACCTTCTTCTACTGGTATCTTATATTATATTGTACACTTGGCCAATAAAGAATATTCTAATGCTAAAAAGAAATGTGGAGATAACTTAGAATAGCAATAACACTTAGACTTATATATCATTTTATAGTGCTTTACAGCCCTCTCTGAGTGGTTTACAGAGTCAGCCTCTTGCCCCCAACAATTTGGGTCCTCATTTTACCCACCTCAGAAGGACGGAAGACTGACTCAACCTTGAGCCTGGTGAGATTCGAACTTCCAAATTGCAGGCAGCTGACAGTCAGCAGAAGTAGCCTGCAGTACTGTATTTTAACCACTATGTCACCAAGGCTCTTGGATGAAAACAAGAATGAAACAAGAGTAAATAAAAAACCTGAATACATTTTTTATTGTTGTTGTTATTTCATGTCAGTGCTGAGCTCTGGTAACTGTATTGCTGCTTTCAGTTCTCTTGCCAAGAGTTTCAGGAATGGTTTGTCTTCTTCTTAGGGCTGAGAGAAAGTGACTGGCCAAAAATCATCCAGCTGGCTTCCTATTTAGGGTGAGATTATAATTCACAGTATACAGTTTCTATCTTGATGCCTTAACCCCCTATACCAAACTGGCTGTTAGACCTTCTATTAAGATATATAAATTATGACAAATAAGTTAGGAATGTCATTGAACTTTCAGCATTAACTATTTTAAAATCCACACTTTCTCTACAATTTCCTTAAATGATTCATTTCTCTTTTTGATTAACATTTTTTCCCAGCCTCCATCTAATTTGTGTTGATCGCCATGATCAACACTTTGGCTTTGAATTAAAAATAGAGGGAAAAAATGAGTTTGAATACTACAAGTCTTTGGGTTTTGTTGGGTTTCCTTTCATTCATTTTTTGCTACTTAAAATATATTTGTCTAGAAGTAAAAATGTGCACTGAAAATGAAGGCTGAGATAAGAGTTGGTAAGATAAAATATCATATACAAACAAAAGTATTGGGGTGCATTGCTTTCATTTTTAAAAAATATCGTCACAATACTGAGATGCAGGAACCTGATAAATTTTCCAAAAGGGGTTGATTTCTGAGGACTTCAGGTATCCCTTGATATGGATTTAAAACTTACCTACAGTTGTTGCACAACTAACACACCAGGCAAAGGTTTCAGCAGACTTGAAGCAATCGTAATATTGCAGGAAAGCTAAAATCTGATGAAAATGAATGGTGTCATAATAGCTAAATGTTGTAAGATATTGAATGAGCAAACAAGGGGGGAAAAGTGGCATGAACAAACTGGATAGCAGAGAGTGTAATCAGAGAGCACAAAACTGTGGATTTATTGCTTAATATTTTAAATTCTACAAAAAATCAAAGAAACTCAGCACATTGATGGAAAGAAATAACTGCTAGGAGTATCACCCTAGACTGGTAGATCTAAATACCCTGTCTTCAGAATTCAAAAGCACTGAGTTTGCTATCAAAGCCAACTCTTTTCAGTATTCATGAACCTCCAGATGGTGAACTCATTTGCACAAAACTTTATCTTGTAAGGCATGTCATCCATTGTGTTATGTAAACCACAGAAGTATTTGAAAAGCACTCATTTACATTCTTGTTCAACATTTGCAAATATCAGAGTTTTCAAGATTTTGAACTTTTTTCCCCATAAGCAACCAGAGAGTTATGCTAACCTTGCATGAAATCCGAGATGAGGAAGTGAGGAACAGTCAGTGAGTCTTAAAAGGATTCATCTTGAGACACAAAACAGATTTCATGGATAGGTGTTATTAGAATTGAAGTGAAGAATCGGAAGCCTCAGAGAAGTAGGCTAAAAATGAAGGACATGGATTTTGTCCAAAGACACTGTCAAATGTTTCATTGTTCAAAGAATTGAAATTGGCTTATTTAGGTTACTGATTCACAACCCCTGATCAATGCAGGAATCTGAGTGAAATCATTTCTGGTATATGGTTTGAAGGCATCTAGTGAAAAGTGTATGTCATTCCACAGAATTTGGTTTTCTTAGCATTTTCTTAACATTCAAATAGAATTTGCCTTCGTGTAACTTGAATCCCTGATTTAATCTCAGGAATGGAAAACCAACTTTAATCTTATTCTGTGTGAGAGACTTCCAGGTCAGCAGGGAAGGATAAGGGAGTTAAATAGGTTAGTCTGACAGCAGCAGTGTTGTGCCATTTTGAGGCAAGCCCACACCTTTTATATATGCATTGTGATATCTCATTCATGTTCCAAAGGAGTACAGCTTGTGGCACAACAACACCTTGCAGCTTTCATCATTTGGACAAAAGCAGGCAAGAGCTTGTGAATGCCCACATTCTAGCGACTGACTGACACTGTAAGATTCTTTTCTGTAGGCTAAACATTCCCTGTTTCTTCAAGTTATTAGAAAATTTAATATTTAATAATAGGGGGAAATGATTAAATGTAGGATTGGTGTATATTCACTGCAATATGTATTAAGTACTAGCGTGATTTAAATAAAATTTGGTACTGGAGAGAGTCTCTAATTTGACCTGTGCAGGCCATTGAAGATGCTGTGTATCCTTGCAGCACAGAAATGTGGTTGAAGGATAAAAAGTGGGGACAAGAGGCATAAATCCATTGGGTGTCTGCAGCCTTCTGAAAGCATGTTTCATTTAATTATTATTTCCTTCTAGCTGAAAGAAAGCCAAAAAATGGGTTTTCTTATAGGAGAGATAATATCTATCGTCTTCTTGTTTTTATTAAAAGGGAGGGAAAGAAAGAAAAATGTGCTAAGGGCTAAGAGCATTATTGAAATTGTAAAGAAAGAAAATCTAAGGAGCTGGAAGTTATGGAATTGTTATCAGGTACCTACATTTTGGCATCCTGACATCCCATAATTGAAATTCATTGCTCGACCTTTCGTCTATCAAATGTTGTGTTTGCCATTAGCAATGACTGTCTGCTCTATTCTCTTGTCACTCCCTGCTTCAGCTTGAACCACCTTAAAATGAAATAACCTATTTCATGTCACACTTCACAATCTGCCATTGTTAAAGCAGCAAGGTAGCCAAGGAAGAAGCAACATTTAGAAATATGTGGAAGGAAAGGCAGGCTTGGAGAAAGTTAAGGAACTATCCCATGGACTAAATGATCTTACTCTGGAGATGGGTATTGTATAAAAGATACCAATCTCTCCAAGCATTTTCATTCACAACTGTATTTGAACTTGTACTGGCCAGGTCAACTGAAGGAGAAGTAGTCAATAGAATGAGGAAATGTGCGCAGTATAATAGGGTGAATTGCAGTAACATAATATAGTTGGCAAGTTAACCATAAGACACAGCTAGAGAATACTTATTACTTTGGCATTGGAAGAAGCATGCTATCATGTATATGGTGTGTGTGATCCATCATGTCATTAGAAGGACATTTTTTTTCATACATAGGATAGTTTTACATATTATAGCTTGGGTTTAATATATGAACTCAGCCCTTAAATTTTTAAACCATGATTTTTGGTGCAACATTTTTTGCTAACCTGCAAGTGAGATGAAAGCATGCTTTGGTGCAATATATAAAGCTAGTCTTTTAATAAATGCACACAATATATGTGTATTTATGAATATATTTTAACATTAATGCTATCATCATAAAGTCCAATTTTTTTATGGCTGAGAGTAAATGTGAAATGAGTCTGTTGAATCCTAGATTCATATGAAAATATTCCACCTTTATCCTAATCTTGTTTTAAGAGATCTATGTTATAACACGAAAAAGATATTGTAGTCATTAGTCATTTTGCTTACTTTATGTTCCTTATTTCACATCCATAACATCATATTTGAATTCTAGTAGAACTATAAGTTTGTCCATTGGCAGATATCAAAATATGTCAGTGGTGGCAAAAATGTCCCCAAAGTTTTGGGAAATATAATAAGCAGAGGTCTATATTTATTGTATTGATGTATATGCACATGTGTGTGCTATGCAGGAATCATAGGAAGAATAAAAAGCTAATAGTTTTGCATTTATAGTTAGGATAAAAAGCTGCAGTACCAATGATAATTGGAAATTTTGAAGTTAGCATTTAAAAATGGAGTTTAAATTTTGCTCAACCAAATGAGACTATTCAGACATCTTTGTTTCTTTTGGGGAAAAAAAAAACAAGAAAGCAAATGAAAATTGGTGCATAACTTCATAGACCAAAACATCTGTGGAAAGACTTCTCAAAATAGTCTCTTTTAAAGAGGTAAAAAGAATTGGATAATGGTCAGGATCTGTGTTTTATTACTGCTAACATAAAGGAATGCTTGTTAGGTATTCTCTCCTAGTACATTGACTGTTTATATCAATTAGATATGACATGTAATAAAGATTGCATTCTGCCATGAATTCATTTGCTTTTCAGGCCAAAAACCATGGATCAATGTACTTTTTCTGAAGACAGAATTAACTATATTATATCTGCTTCTGAGCAAATAATATATCCTCTATAAAAAGCAACTTAATTATGATATTGCTGTTCAATTTTGAGAATGACTTGCAAAAGGAAAAGGGTTCTTTTAGTTTGTGCTCTTTTTATTCATTTTGAACTTAGCGCTTCTTTGTTAGCCATTCTGATGAACTGAAGTTATACTGAGCTACTTCAAAGGAGAATCACTTTTCGGTTTCTTCAGAGAATTTCATTATAGCAAAATTTTCACATTTCGCACCGGCCAGAATTTGATTTTACATTGAAGAGGAAAAAAAAACTGCTTGGAAAAGCTGTGTAATTTGAATCACTAATTTTAGAGTGATGCAGTCTAGAAAATAAAAAAAGACAAATATATCTACAAATATGGTAGCATTTTTTATCCCATTAAAGAACACAATTAAGTGCCACACGTGAGAATTAATCACAAAACTGAAGATGTTCATCCCAGTAGCATTCAACTATAGTAGACATAATGCCAGTAAAGATCTCTTTGAATGCACACCAATTTAAATCAATTTACCATCTCTGTACAACACTTCTAAATCCTAAACTTTACTCTGGAATAATTTGCAACATTGCATCATAGTGATAATCATAATCCTAATGATAGGAAGGTGTTTATGCCAATGTTTATTATGCCAATATTTAAAGTGGAAAAACCATTCTATTTCTCAAAACAATAAGCTATTATGGCAGAGATTTAGGTATTCATTTAAAATATATGTGTATGGATTATTGAAAGCTCCCCATGTCCTCAACTAATACAGAGTTTATACATGGTGTTGCCAGAATTTTGAACAGGAATTTTTGCACTCCTTTCTGGAGACGGTTATTGAAATCAAGACCTTCTGAATGAAAAGGAGGTGTTCATCTGCTGCACTATGAATCCTTCAGTTTGTAACTTCTCACAAGCCTGACCTGAACTGAAATGGGACCAAGGGTGTAATTGGAGTCATGGAGTGCTATTACTTCCCCCTTGCCCTTTCCAAAGCAGTGCACTATGATAATTGAAAAAGTTGACTATTAAGTTGGGAACATTGTGAGTCCCTGCCTTGTTGATTTCCTTGAGAAACCAAATTTTGAGTTTGTCAGATAGATCGATCTTCCATGTCAAGTAGCAACATGTTACTAACATATTCCAATGATGGACAAATCAAATCTTTATTCAGTCATAGATCAGCAAATAAAATAGAAGAGTCATACTTAATTAAGATGAAAGGAAAAGATAAGATAACCCTTATTGTCATTTTTTTTCCTGTGGGTACTCTGGCACACATTAAAAATGAAGTTCTGTTGCCTGCTCTCAAAGGTGTACACATACATAACCCCCACACACATATATGCTATATAAATAATATGTACATACACCTACACCCTAACATATAAACATAAATATTAATCACTGTCTATCTTGAATACATAAACATTGTTATTTTAAAATATTTAAAATGAGTTAGAGTTAATCCTATGGCATACTTTCCAGACTGTTGAACAGTACTTGAGTGTTGTCAAGGAAATCAAATGAGGCTGATCCAATAATAACATCTAGAGAGAAAACATATCTCAGGATATTTAGTAAAGAATGGAAATAATAAAAGAAATAGCACTTAGACTTATATACTCTTCACAATGCTTTATGGCCCTGTCTAAGCCCTCAGTTTACAGACTGAACATCTTGCTCCCAGCAATCTGGGTTCTCATTTTACCAACCTCAGAAGGATGGAAGGCTGAGTTAACCTTGAGCCTGGTGAGAATCAAAGTTGCCCAACTCCTAACAGTTAGCAGTCAGCAGGATTAGCCCACAATACTGCATTCTAACCATGGTGACGGAGAAATCTATGATAAGGCTTCTTTGATGCATTTGAATTTGAGAAAACTTTAATATTTCCAGTGGCCTGTTGCTGGAAGGCCAGCAAAGCAGAAGTGAAGAGAAGTAGCTGTGTTTAGATCCTTTGAGCCAGCTGATCCCTGGGAAAATGAAAAGCCTGTATTTAATGCAGTAATATGGGCAATGGTTCCCTCCTACTGTTCCCTCTCATTTAGCTTCCCTTTTTTTCTCATGTCAGCTGAAGAGCGAATTGAAAGGGGAATGAATAGAAATGAGGAACATGTAACCTTGTTCTATTCTCAGAGGAGAGCACAGATGGAGAAGTTGTCGTATCTTTTCTAAGTTGTTGCTTTAAACATGCTGTGGTTGCATGCACCTGCTTGCAATGGTGTGGGATATTTTTTCTGCTTAGAGATGCAGTTGCAGTTCTGGGTGGGAATGAATCAGGGAGTTTCTGCAGGGTCACTAGCTCCAGAGAGAAGAAAGTCACACACCCCTGAAAGTAAGCACATTAATGGAGCCTTTTTAAAGTTTAAAAGCACAAAGTTTATTTTAGAGATTAAAGAACAGGAAAACATGGGAGTCAATGCATCCTCTTTCAAAGGAAGATAGATTCTTCCCTTTCGCAAGGGATCAGATGTGCTGTTGGTTAAAACTGTGTAGTTATATCACTGTTTGGTTCCTGGGGTAGAAGGAAATATTTATATTTTTGCTATTTTTTTGCAGTCTTGGCTGCTCCCTGGATTATTTCTCTTTTATATATAATCCCTGGATTATTTCTTTTCTTTCCTTTGGTGGCCATTTTTTCACAGCAGCAATCTGTTCTTTATGGAATGGAGACCAATTTCCTTTACTCAACTCATTTATACAGTGGCCACTTTACCTCTTGAGAACTCAACAGTTCAATGTCTCAAACAATATATTTAAGCAAACTCATTTGCCTATTTCTTGCATAGTAAGAGAATCCTCCCTTTATACAGAGAAGAGAAAGAGAAATCTCTTTGAGGATGTACACAATTTGCTAAACACCAAGTTTCATCTTGTCACTATTAGGTTTGCTTTGACCCAACAATGCTACCCTGTGTACGTCACTGAGCACAAACAGGCAGATACTAATAATAGCATTAATATTTATGTTTATATTTCATCCCATAGTGCTTTATGGGACTCTCTGACCACTTTACAATGCTAACATTATTGACACATTGTCCCCAACAATCTAGGTTATTTTAGCAACCTCAGAAGGATGGAAGCCTGAATCAACCTTGAGTCTTGTCAGGAATAAACTCCAGGCTATAAGCAGAGTTTACCTGTGGTTAAAGTGATTTATAGTCATCTGCCTACTGATTTTCCCCCTTCTGGAAAAGAGATCCAGAATAAAAGAAACGCCATTGTAGCCCTCTATTTTTTTAAAACAAATTGAACTCATGTGAGCAAACTGGGTCTTCCCTTTAGACTAGAGACTGCTCTTTCTTTATCTCTCTCCTTCCCTCTCTTTCTTTCTTTCTCATAATATAAACATGTGGAAGTTAGGCCAAATTTCAGTCTTTTGCAAAGCTTTGGAGATTTGAGGTGTATGATTAAAGGCAGCTGTGACTCTATGCTAAATGCTGTGAGATATCATGAATCAATTTTGCTTGTTCAGATTTAAAGCACATGTTCTTTTTTCAGTCGGATTGCTTTAACAAAATGAAAGGTGCCAGAGGTAATACTTGATCTTGCTGTATAGCCAGCTTTGGCTTTCTTTAGTCTCAGAATGTTGAGTAGATTTTGTGCTTCAGTGCATGTTTGGCTGGTGTTGCATTTCTCTAAATAGTAACTGCTAGCATTAAATTCAGTTCTCCATTCATTTTAGCCAGAACACGTGAGTTTCAGACTTCAAGTCAATGTCTGTGTTAAACCAATATTTTAAGCTATGAGTTGTCATAGAGGATTTTTAAATCATCAAACATTATTGTTATTGTTATTATATTTTTATCCCACCTTTATTATTTTTATAAATAACTCAAGTGGGCAAACGTAACTAAACTCTTTTCTCTTCCTATTTTCCTCCCAACAACCCTGTGACGTTGAGATGGGCTGAGAGAGAGAGAGATAGTGACTGGTGCAGTTACCCAGCTGATGACTTAATGTGATGTTAATATTATTTTAATTAAGTTCTATGTCTATTGCACTATGTTTCAGGTTTATATATTTTTGAAATAGGGCTATTACTTTCTGAATTAATATTACTATCTTCAATTTGAAAGAAAGGGAGAAAGAGGGAAAGAAAGAGGGAGAGTTAGTGAGAGATAGAGATTAGAAAGCAATATCCATTTTAGCCATTTTGAGGGGCTTAAATTATTATCTCAATATGTGAAGAATGTTGATGTAGTGAGCTTGATCTGCTGCAAAAAGTATTCATATTCCAAAAAGATACTGATGTCTCTGATTAAAGAACATGGTTTAATGCAATGTGCCACATTTTAGCCTTTGTTTAGGTTTGTATTGAATGAGAGTTAAACCCAGGCAATAAGATTCAGGGTAATTTGGACTGAATTCACTGTTTAAAAGTTAAATAATCAACTTTTGGTATTCAAATAGCCTGGATATATACAGTATATATCCTGAGTTCAGAAATACCCTAGTTGCTCCACTCTTTTTCAGGATTGAAAAGTTCTTATTTTTTTCTCCTTAAAGAATTAAAGGTTAACAAAAAAAAATCATTACCAGCTAATTCCAAGGATCAGAGGATATCGGTAAGAAATCTGTCATTATGAACTCTGCTGTTTAAAGTACTGATATTCAAAGTCTGTCAAAGTCTATCAAAGCTATCACGTAAGATGTTCTCATCTCACATAATATATGAACTGAGAAAGAGGGAAGTCTATAGTTTCAGTACCCAATCAACTACAAAGCCCTTGCCAAAAAAGATTTATGTTTGGATCCTGCAAATCTTGTTGCTTTGCATGATCCCAAAATGAAGGGATAATGAACAACCTTATTTACCCTGATAAAAAAGTACTTTGTGAAGAAGGAGGATTGGACAGATTTCACTGCCAGATTTCAATAACTCTTCTATTGAAAACAAGGGATGCCAGAAGTCAATGTTCAGTTTCTTACTCTCTGTGTCAGTACCCTCCCCCCCCCACAAGTCTACAATGTGGAAGATTTGCCTTCTATGGTAAGAGACAAATAATACTATTCTCTAAACTTTCTGTGGACAAATATTGTTTTCTGTCATTGCAATTGCACCATGAAGTATGAAAGTTCAATTTCCTCTTCATTTCCTTTTAATAAACCTTCTATTCATTTCATTTTTGGAAGGAGATTGGATCTAAATTACTTTGACTTCTCCTGGACTACCCTTTCTGGGTTCTACTAAAAAGAATTTTAAATCCTTTGAAACTTTTTTAGGGATATTGAGGATTTTATTGCTATAGTTCCAAAACCCTCATCCTCACATACAATATGTTATTTACTATCCAAACAGTCACTGGGTCATTTAAAGGACATGCCAAGTTCTTTTAGTTCTTCCTATAATTCCTTTTGAAAATTACTCTTTTCTTTAGCATGAATTTGCAAGACCAAATTCAGTTCCGTTTTAACTTGTATCCAAGTAATAGAGTGAGTGTTGACCAAAACATGTGTAATTTCAATTACTTGAAAAGTTCCTTTCTTAAGGAAAGTTGAGTGGTATATTGGATGATTTAGAAATATATATTTCTAAATATAAAAATAAATATATTTTTATAAATTTAAATAAATTTAAAAAGATAAATATATTTGTAAATGTCACAATTCTGACTAAATGGGTAAAAAAAATTATGCACAGAATGTGGAAATGGTCTTTGGCTTTATGCCAAGCTTGGAACACAAATATCAGATTCTCACTTTTCAATGTAACATCAAGAAATGTATGACAATAAAAACTTATTGTGTGCATGCATATTTAGAGAAAGCATATGATAAAGTGAATAGACCTAAATTATGGAAATTTAACACAACTATGGAGTTAATGAAATAAATTTACTGTAAGGAATAAAACCTATGTGAGGATAAATGTAATGCACAGTAAATGATTCAATATTAAATGGGTAGTAAAAGAAGAAAATGTAATCTCAATGTTTAATATACTTATGGATAAGCGGGGGTGTTCTGTTGCTAAGTGAGACTGTTGCTAAGTGAGACAGACTTTCCAGACATTGCCAGTAACAGTTCTGTGCATGTATGAAGATCCTAAAATTGACTTCTGTGAGGAATATTTGGGAAAGCTACAAACCGTTTACTTTAAAAATGAGGAAAATATAAATGGAGATGTCATAATTCTCTCTCAATATCTGAAGGGCAGCACTTGACATAGATGGAAGATTATTACTATTTCAGCAAAGATCAGAATGAGCTTCACTTTGAGGCACGTAGATAGAGGCTTTTAATGTTTTTCTGCGGTGGCCTGATAAATCTTGTGAAATTTTAGCAGAATCTTTCTTTGAACTGTGCAAAATGCAAGATTGTGGGTTTGTGCACAAGACGTTACAGGAAATGTGAGGTTTTTAGTATTCTCACATAATCTTGTTGTAAGAGATAATATTTATGTATTGAGTGATATATCCTGCTTGGGAAATAAGATATGCCAGTGATGGCTAACCTTTTCCACGTTGCGTGCCGAAAGTATTCATGCACGCTCTCAGGTGCCTGCATCCATGATGCAATGTGTGCATGACTCCCCTGCCCCCTGCGCATGCACACACGACCCCCTGAATGTGCACCGTGTGTCTCTGTGCATGCATGTGAGAACCCCACATACCACAAACCTCTGTGCATGTGCACACAACCCCCCTCCACGCCACATGCCTCTGCACATGTGTGTGTCTCCTATGTGCGCATCTCCCACCGTCCATGCATGGTAGATACCCAACAATCAGCTGGCTGGCAGGGGGGAGCATGTGCATATGCAGTGGGGCTCTTTCAGGTGGCTCTGCACTTCTGGCACGCATGCCATAGATTCGCCGTAATGGAGATATGCTGTATCTTACAGAATAGTCTGTAGATGCCACCAGGTGTGGCATTCAAATTTTTAACAACCAGTTCTGTGGACGTGTCTTAGGTGGTGGGCATGGCTTGGTGGTCATGTGACTGGGTGGACATGGCTTGGTGGTCATGTTATTGTGACCAACTCAATATCACTCACATCGAGGCATGGATCTCCTCGCCTGGCCTCTCACGACTGTGGGGATGCTGTAACAATGGACTTTGATATTCCATCCTTATGGGAAGAGGTAGGATTCAATTTTTTTAACAACCAGTTCTGTGGGCATGGCTTAGTTAGTGCATGTGGCTTGGTGGTAATGTGATTGGCTGGGCATAGCCAACTCAACATCATTCACATCGAGGTACGCATCTCCTCGCCTGGCCTCTCGTGACTGTGGCGATGTTGCAACAGTCGTAAGTGTGAAAAATGGTCATACGTCACTTTTTTCAGCGCCACTGTAACTTTGAATGGTCACTCCATACAAGCAAAGTACCAGCAAAGGAGAGGAAAAAAAACTCCAGAGAAGTTCCTGAGACAGGAAGTCTAGTCCTGCCAAGAATGTAATAAGGGTTAACGGAGAGGCAGTTTCTGGAAGGAACACCAGAATGTTTCCTTCCTGCCTTCCTTACAGGATTAGCCCAGTAATTTCTTCTAAGAACTGATTCTCCAAACTGCTTAGAATGTTAACAACCAGTTCTAGTAAATAGGTGCGAACTGGTAGAATCCCACCCCTGGATGCCATTGAATTTATCTATTGAATTATTTCTGGGATTTAAATTTCCAAATTCAAGGAAACTTCTTCTGTAGAAACTTTCTCCAACATGTAATTATGGTGGTGTTAATCTTACCAGCAATTCTCTGCTGAATACAAAATCAAGAGAGATTGGGAACCGTTTCTCATATTTAATTTGCAGTGTGCAACTGAAAAAAATGCATCCCTAAATTTCTTTTGTTCCTTGCTTCCAGAACATTAGAGAAACTTTCATCTTAATAGACTTGTTTAAAAATTTAAAGAAAAGTCTTCTGCCCTCAATTTCACTTTATTACAATCAATCAATTTTCAGCTCATTTGTGGTGGTTAATCTCCATTGGAAATGTACATTACCCAATCAGAACTGAACAAGCTCCTCAGGGTAGATCTAGTGTCACATAAAAAATTCAACTCAAAATTCACCTAATAAATCAGCAAGTAGAGGTTTGCATTCATGTAGATACTAAGTCCATCTAAGTTCTATTAAGAACCTCTAAATCTCATTTCAGAACAGAAAACAAAAGAAACTTTCTCAATGAAGCATCCCTGAGAGATGCCTTAAACTATACATGCAAACATTTAATCACTGCCTGGGTCTTTTGTACACCTGCAAGTCAGTAATTTGTTGCTGATGTGTACATAATGAATTGGGAGCTTAATCCTATCAGTGTTAATAGCAAACATGGAACTGAATGAAAATGTCCTGATTTCCTGCTTTGTTTTCAGAACATTCTTAGTATTAGATATCTGCATACTCACCTCAGATAGGCTGCTCCGGACAGCAGGAAATTTGATGAGCCATCATTGGCCGTGAGCCGCGAGCAGCCAGCTATATAAAGGCTGCCACGGTTCAACGAGTTCAGTTTCTGTAGAGAAAATAAAAAGAGAAAAATCAACTGGATCTCGTGTCTCCTTTTCCCACAGTGCAACACTAGTGATGAAGGTGGGATGCTGAGACAAAGGAGCCCAGTTGTGCACATGGCAACGAGGACCGAGCGAGATAAAATGGCCAGGAACAACTCGCCACCCGCACCATTCAACCCAGCAACTGAAGATTGGGAATCCTACATCAACAGATTCCTCATATTTCTAGAAAGGAGCGATCTCCAGGGAATATCCGAAAATAGGAAGAGAGCCATCTTCCTCACCCACTGCGGTCCCGCAGTATTCAGAATGGCAAAGGCATTAGCATCACCCCATGATGTGAAGAAAATGATGTGGACGGATTTAGATAAATTACTACAAGCCCATTATGCACCAACTGTTTCATGCCTCCTCAAAAGACACAAATTTTATCAGCATGACCAGAAGAAAGATGAGAGCATCAGAGATTTTGTCACAGCACTAAGAGATATTGGCGGAACATGCAAATTCCTAAACCTGGATGAGGCAATGAGGGGCCGTGTGGTCCTCATACTAAAGGACCTTACATTACAGGGTCGACTGCTAATAAAACCTAAAATAACATTAGCAGAGGCAATCGAAGAAGCCACCGCAGTGGAAGCAACAAAAAAAATCGGCAGACACCATGCAACAAATGAATAAAGCAATAAAGGAAACCCCAAAAGACACTAATCAAACACACAATAA
>BHFT01034422.1:0-20887 GCA_004320025.1 Laticauda laticaudata | reverse complement strand
ACCCATGAATCATATTCACAACTTCTTAATTGGAAGGATTCATCTGAACTGATTTGGGATGGGAACCATCCATCACTTTGTATATGTGGATTCACCGTGCCTAATTTCTCAGATCAGAATTCTACTGGTTGCTACCACTTCATTTTCAATAAAAGATATCTTTTCTCTAGCTTAAGAGTCTAAGTATTTCTTTCTTGATTTTAACTGGACACCACGTTAACATTATTCTGAATCTCAGTCTACCAGCCCACCCGGAAAAAACACCAAACTTTCTTCTGAGGGGGGGCCTGAACATCATTCATCTTCAACTCGCAACCAGGAAGATCAGGAAGCCCACTGGAGAGCAAAGATTCTTTGCTGGTAGAGGAAGCTGAATCGTTAGCAGAGCTCAAGCTGGAAGATGATTCCAGCTTGTGAAGCCCCAGATGGTTGGTGGGGGTTGGCGGAAGGCATCCAGAGAAGGACCCCCCTCCCCCGGGAATCACAATCCACCCACCGCATGGAAAAGAGGAACCGATTGCAAGAGAGGGAAAAGAGAAACTCTTACTGGGATCAAGCCACGAGTCTCCTTACATGAAGCCTATTGAACAACTCAAGCTGCACAAAAATAATGAAGGGAAGGGGGTAGCCCCAATTAGAAGAGAGAGTTACCCCTTCTCCATTAAATCAACCTGAGCCAGACAGCAGCCAGCAGCAGCCCCAGAGCCCCCAGTGCGAGATGTAATTCCTAGGAAGCATAAGAGGTCCTAAGTTCCTCCATTAGAAAGAAAGTACAGGGGAAATCCCAAAGGACTTGGGGCTTTTCCTAGCTCAGTTTTTGGAGCTTATATGGAAGAATACGGGGAGGATTTTTTCCTCAGAAAACAAGCAAATAAGAATGTGTTGCCAAGCTCTGGAGGGAACAGCTGCAGAGTGGATGGTGGACCCTGCATATGATTAATCTCCCCAGTTGATGAATTATAAACTTGTTTCATACTGCGCTGAGGGCTCTAGGTTTGAAGACCCACTGCAGGCACAAGGCCCGGATCAGGATGAAGACCATAAATCAGGGGCGGAGGTCAGTGGCTGACTACATCCAAGAATTTAGACAGTTAGAGGTCATATCTGAGGCTGGCCCAGAACCCTGATAGAAGTGTTTAAAGATGAATTAGAATAAGATGTTGTACCGGAGATGGCTTGCAGAAGAGACCCGAATGACTTGCAGATGTTGTACTTGCTGGCAGAAGAAATGGAAATTATTTAAACCCGAAGCAGATGGCGGGGATTCTGGTGGAGCAAGCCCTTTCCCCATACTTCAAGAGGTCCCAAACCCCAGAGGGAGGTGGAAGCAAGACCAAACCCTCTGCTCTTTCCCAATGTGGAAGGAAGGTCAGCCGGGCTGTGAACTGCAAGTTCAAGCTGGAACCAAGGGGTGCCAAAAGGAGGAAAGAAGCCTGAAAAATCCCCAGCCAGAAGCCGCGCGAAACGGCGCTAAAGGACAAGAGAGGTGGCAGAAGTCACCCTCCAGCAGGAGAGAACCAGCAACTCCAACTTTCCTGAGAAAGTGACTACGACTCGAAGCGACTTCCTGGTAGTCCAAACGATGGGCCCTATGACATTCGTAAGTTAAGGTACCTTTACTCAGGCCAAAGGGGAAATGTATCCTTGCTAGACTCTGGGTTGCCACCAAGGTTGTAAAATCAACACGGGATAGTAGAGAAAATGGGTAAAAAATAAAACTGGTTAAAAAGCCCGTCGCCTTTGCCAATTAGATGGATCAGTGGCTGGGGTTGCCCTCACGTTTATATCATGGAACCTGTGAAATGACCATGGGAGAGCATAATGAAGACTCTGCGCTTCTTGTGGCCTTCTGGGATGGAGCAACCATTATACTGGATTAATCTTGCTCCAGAAAGGAACCCCCAGGTAATTGGAGAAGGGGGTCATTGCGCATACGCACCCATCAGTGACAGAAGGGAGGGCAATCTCAGCCGCAGCTCAGAATCCGATTGAAAATAGCTTCCACAGGTACCAAAACTTGAAAGGGAGGAAGAAAATTCCAAAGAATATTGGGATTTAAGGGAAATATTCAGTGAAAAGGCCATTGGATTGAATGCTCCCGCCTCACTGGTCAACAGATTAGTCATAGAAATTTTACCTGGGGAAGCTCCTGAAACTGAAGTATGCTCAATGGACACCACAGAAATTGGAAGAGCTAAGATTGTTTTCAGATAAAGATTATTGAACGTGGTTTCATCCAACCTGCTTAGGCCCTGGGTAGGCAGCCCCATTGCTTGTCCATGGGAAAAGAAAGATGGCTCCAAGTGCTTGGTGGTGGACTACAGAAATCTAATTGCCATTTCCATGGAAAACGTGTACCCCCTTCCCTTTGAGCGAAAGACTGCCGGCCTATCTACCCTAAAGAAAATTTCACAAAGTTGGATTTAGAAAAGCTACTTACCGAGCCTCGAATTAAGGATGGGAGATGAGTGAAAGAACCGCTTTTAACTGCCGATGGGTTGCTGTCAATTCAATTGTTCTTACCTTGGCGGGACAAGGGCCCCAGCTGTATTCATGCAAATGATTCAATCAGTGTTACATGTACATTTATACAGGGGGGTTCGGTTACCTTGATGGACCCTTATCTTACACAGAAACTGCTGGATGAACATGTGAAACTGTGCGGTTGGTTCTACAGAACTCTGTTGTTGCCGCTAAGTTGTATGCTAAACTGTCAAAATGCTGAAATTCCATCAAGAGAAAATAAGACTATTTGGGGTATCGCATTTCATCTGAGGCATAGAAATGGATCCAGAGAAAGTGCTAGTGCCTTGTTTGGAATGGGCTTCCCATGCACCAGGAAACAACTTCAGAGTTCTTGGGATTCGCAAATTTTTACCGCATTTCAATCCCAATTTTGCTTAGATAGCAATGCCCATCACCCAAATCTCTTAAAAAAAAAATAAAATTAAAGGAGAGTGAAGCCCAAGGCCTAGGCAACTATTGGAGTGGTCCATGGGGTGAAAGCAAGCTTTCTGAAAAGCTAAAACGACTGTTTGCTGAGAACCACGTCTAAAGCACCCGGATTATGGAGGCTCCCTTCGTGATCCACGATCGATGAATGTGGCCGTTGGAGCGGTCTACTTCAAATCAATGGAAAGAGACCTACAATCTTGTGCAATACCTCCCATAAAACTATCTGAAACTGAGGAAGATGGGCCGTCCTAGGGAAAAAGAAGTTTTTGCAGTTCGTTGGCCTTATTTCACCTGGAGAAAAATTCCTGGAAGGAGGCAAAACATCCATTTGAGGTATGACTGAATCATAACAAATTTGGAGGTCCTAAAAATGCCTCGAAGCCTTGTCCCTAAAACAAGTTTGCTGGCCCATACTTCAAGCGGGTTCAATCTTCACTGAAGATACATTCCGGGGGGGGGGGGAAGAACTTCATCGTGGATGCTCTCTCTAGACTTACCCATTAATAGTATTCACCATAGGAATGATATGCCCAATTGTTTTCACCAAACATCTAGGCCACCCCAGTGATCACCAGAGCCCAAAGAAGAAACAGGAAGTGGACTTATCAAATGACTAACCGCACAAACTAAAAGAAGCCCTAAAACTTGATGATTGCTTCCTGCTCATTCGAATGATATATGTTAGAGATGGTTTGGCTTGGGTGGGAACACAGGTTTGTATATGTGCCACAGGCGCTGAGGGCCAAGAATACTAACAAACAAGCTCATTGATTCTAAAGAGCTGGCACTTCCTGGATTTGATGAAAAACCTATACAACCTGCGGTTTAAGTGGCAATTCTGTGCCTACTTTGAAGAAGAAACATTTGAAGCTTATGAGCTAGGTGTCAAATTTCTGCTTCAGCAAAAAAGACTCTGGTAAGCCAGCAGGTTGTTACAAAATGTGGCTAGACCAAACGCCCCTAGAAGAAATCTCTATTGGACTTTATAGAGAAACTACCCGAAAGCAATGGAAACACGGTTATTTGGTGGTAACCGATTTGTTTTCCAAGCAAGTATATTGCATACCTTGTTCAAGATTCCATCTGCAAGACGTTGGCTAAACTGTTTTATTTCACATATCTAAAGTTTACATTGGCATTCCAGAACGCACTTAATCTTCTTGACAGAGGGGTCCAATTTACCCTCAAATTTTTGAAAGAGTTCCTGAAGTTGATAGGCTCCCGCCCAGGGCTTAAGTTCCACCCATCAGTCCCCAAACCAATGGGGCCTGTGAGAGGCTAACACAGTGTTAGAACAGTATCTTACGATTCATATAAATTATCAACAACGATTAATGTGGTCTGAACTACTGCCATTTGCTGAAAGTGGGGCATATAACAACTCCGTACATAGTAGTTAACTGGATTTACTCCATTTAAAGTAGCTTCGGAACAAGATTTGTACCCATACCTGAACTTCCTGCATGAAAGGCCTAACATCCATTCGTGGATGAATGGATAGCTTCAACTCCAACTTAACTGGCCAGTAAAACACGGAAAAGCATTAGGATGAGGCCATCAAGCTCATAAGAAGTTTGCAGATAAGAAAAGATCCCCACAAGAAATTCATATAAAGTAGGCGGAACCAAATTTTCCTGTCACCAGATACCTACAAACGATCAAATCGAAGAAGCTTGGTCCTAAATATGTTGGTCCTTTTCACGATTGAATGGAGTATAAGACCCTTGTAACAGTCCAGCTGAACTACCGAAAAACTCTCGACGAAATTCACCCGGTCTTTCCATGTTAGTTCTGTTTAAAACCTGAACAACTTCTGATTTAAGAACCATCTCAGCTGATCCTCCATACCAATATTGATTGGGGTTAAACAACATGTTGAAGTTAAAGAAATTTTTGGACTCTCGCAAATGGCTCTGTATCTTGTGCCTGGAAACATTTCCCTTCTTCCAAGCGAGTGGGTTAAACGAAAACGACGTTAAAGCCCGGTAAGCTGATTCAAAGCAATTTCGTACCAAATATCCTGATAAACCCTAGGAGTGTATCATTTTAAACTGCTCTAATTAATGAATTATTTCGTTTATATCTTTTCCTCTCGTCTTTTTAGACGTGACGCATTTTCTTTTTCTAGGAGGCTGAATGTCAACCTTCAAGAGATCTTCTACTATCGCTTTGCATCTTTTGGCGGTCATAAGGAGGGGATGAGTCTGCGAAGTGAGCTGGAGTGTTACATTTTTTCTTTGGGTAAAAAATGAGGAGGATGGAGCAACATCAAGTTAGGTTTTTTATTTCCTCGCTTAGCTTTCTTTTCTCTGTGCAACTGGCAGAACCCATTTACTCAGAAAAATAGCCACAGGTCAATGGACAGAGGGGGGGGGGGGGGCCCTCATCACCACCTGAAGATTGCTCACATGATCATATCACAACTTCTAATTGGAGATTCAATTCTGAAAATTGGGGGTGGGAACATTTCCATCACTTTGTATATGTGATTCACGCGCCTAATTTCTCAGATTCAGAATTCTATGGCTGCTACCACTTCATTTTCAGTAAAAGATATCTTTTCTCTAGCTTAAAGAGTCTAAGTATTTCTTTCTTGAATTTTGAATGGAGCACCACTTGACACATCCATAATGAAATAATTACACTTGATGGCAGTAATAGCACATGATGAGAGCTATTAATAGTATATAAAACACTCACAAATTTCACAAATGATGAATCTCCCATGTGGAGAAATAACATGAAGTATAACAGGCATTATTTATCTATTTCAAGAGTTTGGTTTGCAGAAAACATGGATGGAAAGTTCAAATATATGAAATAAATTCACAATCTGTAATTCTGAGACCTCTTACATTTCTGTTTTTTAGTATTTCATGTTTTTTGTTTAACATGCTTTGCAATTGTTCCAACAAGTAGTGAAATTTTGAAATTATTTAAAATGAAAGTGTAAAAAATAATACACAATGAAATTGAATAAAAACAAAACAATGGCAAGATAAAATAAATAATAAATTGAAAGATAAAATAAATATTTATATTTAAATAGAACTCTGGAAAACAAAATATTTGCTAAGTATTTCACAGAACAATATATTCACAATTCCTTATCTCCCTTCAACAATCATGCAATCAACATAAAATTCTGAACAAAGCATCAAAAGCTAGAATGTTGCACGACTGCTGTTATAAGTTACCACCAAAACAGACAATTCAGGAGAAAAAGAAAATCAGTGGAATTAATATTTAGCAATCAGAGAGAAAAAAATAGAAATAACATTTTCTTAGCTGAGTGCTATCCTGTTGTGTTTGATTTTATAGCTCAACTAACAGGGTTTAAATCCTCTAATCTATCCCTAGATTTTATTTCAGGGAAAAATAGGGAAATCAAATTATGTTAGGAATAATTAATATCTATATTCTTAAGCTTAAAACACTAGTTTACTTCTAAAAAAATTATAATTCTGAACTAAAAATATTGCATTTTAAAGAATTATTTAGGTACAATTAAAATTCACTCCCTCCAAGTCAATTCATATCTGATTTGGCAAAGTAATCACAGGATTTTTCATAATTAATTTTTTAGTTATAACAATTAATTTGCAAGCAACCTCATGTTGTTTTCAATTATACTGTATACAATTTGACAAACAAGAAGATAAATAAAATTGTACCTCCATCTTTGGAGGAATACCCATAATTAACTAATTAATTAATTGAATTTATATAGCCTTTCCTCTCAGTAAAGTGACTCTGGACAGCTTACAATTTTAAAACTATAAAATAGTTAAGACAATTAAAAATAATTAAAACATCCCAAAATAATACATAAGCAGCCAAGATAGTTAATCAACTAAGAGTAAAGCCAAGAAATAGGACCTTCATCACATTCACAACCAGGAACAAAAACAAGTTTTTTAACCTTCCAAATGGTTGGGGCCATTCTAATCTCCAAAAGAAGAATATCTGACAAAACAGGCACTATGGTAGAAAAAACCTATCTTCTAATCCCTGCCAGTTGACAGTGATTGTCTGACAGGATCTTCAGCATGCCTAGTTTGCCAAATTGAATTGGATGAGTAGAGCTCTTGGAAAAAGATGGACCCTGAGATAAACCAGTGTAATAGTTACTATGATTATATAATTTCTTTAAAGCCTTGCCACATCAAAAGCAAACATGGGAAATGGTCCTACATTCCATCTTTTCTATGAGTGCAAGTCAAAATGATGGAATGCTATGGGGCGAGCTCTTGTAGAAATATTTGGCAAACTTTCTACCTGACTTCTCTGATACATATAACTTATGGTAAATACATATAAATCAGGAAGATAATGGAATTATCCAAGAAATGTAATATATTTTGCTGCACGCAGTGAAGAATGAGATGATTCCTCTTGATTTCCATATCTAAAACTTGATTAGCTTAGCAGTTTATTTAACATTGCCACTGCAGCAAAATTCTACAATGGAGTCAATGGGCCAGGTTAGAAAATACAGGACTCAGTTTTCTCCCTTTTCTTAAACAATGTTTACCTAACTCTCAATATCTGCTGTCTGAGACAGTATTTTGCTTAATGGTTTGTCTGCAAAGCAACAATCACAATATAAGTGTCTTGTGGCAGATTGAAGTCTTAAAACATTTATGACATAACCTTGATGCAATTAATCAGACCAGTTGCTTTATGCTGTACAATGCTATTTATCATGTAAAAAAACTATAGAACCTTTCTAAAAATGTTAGAAATTTATTGCTGTAATACTTTACAATAATGATTATACTGTCACATATATATTACAAGCATCATGGAACAGTCAGTACTTAATGTCTGTCTTGTGTTGTTTGAACTAAATTACATGTTATATTTAATATATAGAATGCAACCATTATAAAGCTCATCTTATTTTTAATTTAGTTCTACTGAATCTTTAAAAATCATCAATAGATTTCTTATGAGGGTCAATGAGAACTTACATTTCCAAATAAATCTAAAATTGATCCAACTATCATTTTTATTTTTTTTCACTAGGCCTATACAAGCCATACAATGAAATGATTTGTTTAACCTTATACATCTATTCCCCAAAGCTGAAAACTAGATATAGCAACTCAAAGGATTTGTGCTATTGCATCAGAGTCTATCCAAGATTTCCTTGGTGCCTGAATATTCACATAAGACATTCCAAGTTGCAATAGAGAGCAAAGCAAATACCTAAGGATTTGAGAAGTGAATCCAATGAAGCAATCTGCTTGTTGAATGATTTGCACAGCCTAACGACAGACCTCTATTAAACTGTAGTCATGACAATACACTAGTTATTCCAATGTTTCTTTAACTACTTTAGTCTGAAGACTTTGACAATGACATTGTTGGAATAGTTATTTTTCCTGACTCATTTTCACATCAGAAGTAAAGTGATTCAGAATTCCACTTAATTCACCCACATTTCAATTCTTTACAGATCATAATACTTGCATCTTTAATGCAATTGTTTGATTTAAAGGTTTAAATTTCCATCATTTGCTATATATTTTAAAAAGCTATTTTGAAATAATTAGTTGAAACAAATAGAACTAATACTAATATAGGCAGAACTAGTTTGGTCTAGTAGTTAGGCAACAGGGCAACAAGCCACAGTCCGTGAATTCAAATGCTACTCTACTCTGTGAGTATCGCTCTCTCTCTCAGCCCAAATCAATCTTCAGAAGTTGTTATTGCTGTAGGGAAAACAGGAGAAGGATGGTATGTTGCCTTGAGTTATTTGTAAAAATTATAAATGCAGGATACAAATAAATTCTCTCTCTGTGTGTGTGTGTGTGTGTGTGTGTATACATACACACACACACACACACACATCTCATTCTGAGATTAAAACAAAATATCAGTTATATAGATATGGCTGTGAATGTGAAAGTCTGATTCCTTTGCAGATTTTTTTTTTACTTCTTATTAACTATATCGATAAGCAATGGTTATCTGCTTATAGATAACCATTATAAACATTATAGAGGTTTTAGGTTTTAGGACATAGTTAAGCTCATATTTATAGGTAAAATATCCTTTTTAGATTACAAATGTAAATATATTTGTATATATATAAATATATATATATAGTTCAAGATAATTGTAAAAGACTAGGATATAATCCCCTAGATGACAATTTGTAATTAAAGTGGTTTCGATGAAATTTGAGTTATTTAAATAAAACAGCTGAAATGCTTTTAAATGCTAATTCTTGTACAAGGAAAAGGGTTAGCATCATATTGTTAGCACTATTTAAGAAAAACTGCATTCCACATTGTACACAAATTGCCTTGAGTTGTCAAGTACGAATGACATAAATAGTGCCAGATGTTTCTTTTATGACAAGTACTACAGAAAATTTCATAATTTCCAGTTATATACAAGTGCTGGATAGAGTCTCACAACCAAGAGAACCCAACAATAAATGTTTTGTTTACTTTTCTATGAAGAAACAGATGTTTAAGTCTCATCTTCAATGATAATACTTGACAGTTTCCAATCTGATTTGTTTCTGTTTCCCTCAAATATATACTTTCTGATTGTAATTAAGCCCAGGGAAAATGTGTCTCTTGATTTTACCGCCTGAAGCTGCAGCTGTTGCCTGATATTATCAAAGCCTCACCATTGCAAACTCACGTGCAAATCTCATCAAGAGTAGACATTTCTAATTAATTCCAGAAGTCTTTCTTTTGTTCAGATCAGGAGACAGAAGAAAAATAATGATCAGCTTCCAAACAGTGGGTGTTGAGCTTCAGCATGGAGATTTTAAAAACTCTAACTTGGCTGCCCCAGCAGAACTGCAGAACAATTTTACGGTCAATTGGCCACAGCATTTGGAACTATACATCATCATCTGTACTGGATGGTAATAAAGCTAACACAACTATAGAATTGGTAATGACACTGTCAAATGAAGGGGAAAGCAATATTTCCAAAGGACATGTTAATCACCTGTGCCATCATCTTATTGAAAAGATGTATCATACTATCTGATGAGTCCAGATTTATTTGTTAGTGGGTATGGTATCAACAGTATGGCTTGTGTTTAATTAAACAAGAGTAGGCAATTGTGATGGTCAGGATAGCACTTACTATGTTGAGTGAAAGGATAGCTGAGGCATCTGGTGGTCATTTAAAGAATCATCAGAGAAGATTTTCAAAAGTTTTGAACAATGGAGAATGATGGGAGTTCTCCAAATAGCCCAAAACAATTTGTGCAAATCAGTTTTTGGGGGAGGGGATCTGGAAGTCATAAAAGGAGTTGTATGTGTGGCTTGAAGGATGTCTATCTTTGGTTTCCATCAATATATGATACCAATCTTTAAGGCCCCAAAGGACAACTGGATTTGCTTGGTTTTTATTTTTCTTTGAAAATATTTCCCTTCTCATTGAAGAAGCTTATTCAGTTCTGGACTTTTGAAAAGCACCTTTGGAATAATAGCTGGATGATTGAGGATGATTGAATGCCATAGGCATTTAACCTTTAAGGTAGCATTTCCCCCTATCGCTTTCTCTCTTCATCTTTCTATAATTGCCTTCAGCCCCTCTTCCACAGATATCTCAAGAGTATGAGCAATGAGTAAGTAACTTCTTTTCTAAATTCAGAATTTCAAGTTTGAAGATTGCACTGGGTTTTACAGTGCATCAAGGACTCTAAAACTCTAAAAGTTCATGAAACTATTTTTATTATTGATGGAATAATTGACTCAGCTTAAAATTTTATGAGCAAGAAGAGAACAATAGCCAGCAATTATCCAAGGGGTAGCGGAATAACTTGGGGAGAGGGGTCAAAGGGTAAAAAATTGAGGATTCAGAGGAGTAAAGTACTAAGGTAACTGATGGGAATGAAAGCAGACAAGAAGACAAAAAGCAACAGAAACAAATATAGCTATGGGAGCAATCAATAGTAAAGTAACTACAGGTACTCCTTGACATATAACTGTAACTAGGCACAGTTTTGGTCATGTGTTATGAGTGTTGTAAAGTGGGTCACCACATGACTATCTGATTTTTTTGTACATTTTTTCTTGCAGTCGTTAAGCAAATGCAGCAGTCATGAAGTAAATGTGACTATTAAGAAAATTCATTGTTTGCTATGGGGAGAAGTTACCAGAAAATGGAAGTAAGCAGCGGTGTCCAGCACAAACATCATACATTGTGTTTATCTTTCCACATGGGACTGCAAATTGATGCAAAATGGGCTGGTTGCTGAGCATCCAAAATGCAGTCATATGATTGTGGAAGGATGGTCATTGGAACTTAGAATCATATATATGATTCTATATATATAAAACACACACACACATACACACACACACATATATTGGGGAGGGTCCATCATAATTTTAAATGGTTCTAAGAAGCCATATCACAATTCAAGGACTACCTATATTAGCAGAAAATAGCTTTGGAGACAGATACAGAGAAAGTTATGTTGCATTCTCTCAAGTTACCTGATGCCTCCAGCCATACTTTTCTGTATGTTTTATATGTCTCATATATTTTAAGCAGAATCTTACAAACAGTACTATCTTTTCACGTTCTCAATATATTCTGAGTTCTTTGGAACAAAAGCAATATGGAAAGGGTAAATAAATACTGTATAGAAATTTTATAGAAACAAAAGCACATAAGTATGCATAAAGATCTAAAAACTGCATATGAAACCAACACATGTACTGATTAGCTGAAATATTTAATATCTAAATCAACAACTGTGATAATTTAAGATGTGTGAACATTATGATAAATTTTGGAAGTATGAATAAACAAATTATATAGATGATATTTTAAATAATTCATTTTACAAGGAGAATAATTTAGCAGACATAAATTATATTTATTCATTTTCTGTTTAAATCATAATGTCTGTTTGAGAATAACTATGCTTTTCTAAGCTTGTAAAGTATTATAGAGCAGTGGTCGCCAACCTTTTGGACCTCAGGGACCACCAAACTCATAATTTTAAATCCCAGGGACCACTAACTGGTTCTGTGGATGTNAAAGAGCAACTTTTACCCAAAATCAGGCAAAGCAGGCAGGAAGATTGAGTTGCTCACAGAATCACAGATTCATTCAGAAATCTATCTATCTGCCATTGGCTAGCTCAGTCTGTCACATAAAATTTGCTTGCAAGCAAACTCACAAAATTAACTCACAACACACTATGCATGTAAGTATTGATTTATTTATTAAAAAAAGAGCAACTTTTACCCAAAATCAGGCAAAGCAGGCAGATTGAGTTGCTCAAAGAATCATTCAGTGATCTATCTATCTGCCATCGGCGAGCTCAGTCTCTCAAATTTGCTTGCCGTGAGTCTGCACTGAATTTGCAAACCTTCAGTCCTAAGGGATGTTCAGCTGTACTTAAAAGCAGAGCCGAAGATTGAAAGGCTCGCCAGAAAACAAGAAATCCAACCATTTGCTGCTTCCTAGCTAATCTAAATCTCCTGGCACAGCAGAACAGATGAAGGTCAGAAAAAGGAAAAATAGAAATTTAGCAGGCAAGTTTACCGGATAAGGAGTGAGTGGGTAGGGAGGGTTCCTGCGGGTCATGTTGGGTGGTGCAGCCTTGTGTTTCTGCACAGCCTGGATTAATTGCTTTGGGGGGGGTGCTCTGGGTATGAGATTTCTCTGCGGTCCACCAAAATTTTCTCATGGCTCACCAGTGGGCCATGGCCCACCCGGTCAGCAACCACTGTTATAAGAGTATTGTCACTTTGTGAAATAAATGTGACAAAGAAAATAAATAAATGACATAAATATGGATAATTTTATAATAAACAATTTTTCTTACCTCACAGGTGGTTGATAAAAGGGCAGAATGTACTTGCAAATAACCAAGCTTCTTCAGAGCAAGAAAAAGAAAGCAACGTGCAGATTCCAAGAATGCCACTTCAGGTCTAAAATTGCAATTTTAAAATGACCAAATTAATTGACTCTTTAATTGATTACATGGCTAATTTTATAAACATAAATAACAGAGATGAACAAAGTTGGAAAGACAGATCTGGAAACATTTTAATTGTACAGGGAGAAATCATATCATATTAAATTAAAATTAGGTCTATTTTAAGTATTTTAGAGAAGCTCCTAGCATATTATTCAAAAGCTAAGTTATCTAGACATTTCTACCTTTTAGGTCAGGGATCTTTGGTCCATTGGGCATTGGAATGCAAAAGCACACAGAACTCCATTTGCACATGCGTGAGATTAGATTGTATGCATGGAACCATCCCGTCCCCTTCCCACCACAGGAAGGTTAGGGACTGCTGCTTTCGGTAACAAAAAAAAAAAAAAGAACAGAATCAACAACTGTGATATTCAGGAACTATGGACAGCACTTAGTAGTATCATTCTGGTGGCATAAAACACCATGTGACATAGACTCTTTATTATCATTCTAACAAAAGAGTCAGACCTAATTTTTTTTATTTTTGAACAATGTCATTACAGGTAGTCATCGACTTACATCATTCTTTTAATGACTGTTTGAAATTACAACAGCATTGAAAAAAATGACATGACCTTATTAACCCCATGCTCACATGGTCAAAATTCGAGTACTTTGCAAATGGCCTGTATTTATGACATTTATGTCCTGAGATCATGTAATCAGCATTTGAGAATTTCCAGTCAGCTTCTGAAAAGCGAAATCAATGGTAGAAGCCAGATTCACTTAAGTATCACATGATTCACTTAACAACCATGGCAAAAATGTTTGTAAAATGGGACAAGTTAAAGACTAATTCTATGCTATTTCTTGCAATAATGGCTTTTGCTAAATGTCATTTCTTGAATTTGTTCGGCTGGTACAACAAAGCAAACAATCTTCAAATGGTATTTATGAATGTGTAGATGATATTGAAATGCTAGAAAGTGAAAGAAATTAATTTAATACTGGAAAAATAAATGTATGCATTATATACTACAGTTTAAATTAAAAAATATTAAGAATACAAAATATATGGTAATATGATTTCTGGAAATTATGCTATTTGTACTTAAGATATTTTACCAACTTTTCAAAGTAATTTTGCAAATAATTGTATGAATTATGGAATTTCAGAAGGAATTAGTATTTGCTTGTTTCTTGATAGCTCTCCATCGCCCCTCATTTTGCAGAGATTTTTATGGTATATAGTGTGTCCTAGTGTGCCATCTGTTTTTTTGTAGACTAGTAGATCTAGGAATGGTAGTTGTTTCTTTGTTTCCGTTTCCATGGTGATTCCATGATTAAGATACATTGATGACACATTTGTGATTTGGCCCCATGGAAAAGAAAACCTAAACAATTTCCTAACACACCTAAACAGCAACCCCCAAAATCAAGTTCACCATGGAAATTGGAAACAAACAAACAACTACCATTTCCCAGATGTCACTAATCTACACTAGGACACAACATATACCAGAAGAAAACACACATCAACCGCTACCTCCAATGCCCAATCCCACCACCACCCAGCACAGATAACTCCGTGGCCAAAACACTAATGCTAGAACCAAAATACCTGGGAGACAAGACACACATAAGACTGAACTATGCATCCTGACTAAGAAACTGACAGCCAACAACTTCCACGAAAGCAGAATCACAGGTCTGATCCACCAAAACACACTGAGACATAATGGAGACCTAGAAGATGAACAGACCTATGGAACAAGCTGTTCTGCCCTACATAAGAGTACTACAGACAAAAATCACTAAGATACTACACAGGCATCACATCAAGACTGCCTTCAAAACAGACAGAAAAATGCATCCATCCTTAGAAACCCCAAAGATAAAATTGACCTGGAAAACCAATGCATATATGAAGTCCCCTGTGCATCATGCCTGGCCACATAACATTGGACAGACCAATAGAAGAATAACTACCCGCTTGGATGAACACAAAAATGCAGTAAAAAGCTCGAACACACTTCCTCACTAGTCCAACACAGAAAGCCACAGGTCATAGCATCAACTTCAATGGCACCAAAGCCCTAGCCACTACAGAAAAACCCAGCCACAGAATTATCAGAGAAGCCATAGAGATTGAAAAAAGACCTGAAAGCATGAATAGAAGAGTATGATACGAACTCAGTACAGAAGCCTGATGATGGCAGATGAGATTCTGCTGAAACGTTGCTACAACTTTAAAAGCACAATTCCAATGACGTGGGATAATACCCAAAGGAAGCTGAACAGCATATATACATACATACATACATACATACATACATACATACATACATACATACATATATATATATACATATATATATATATATATAGCATATATTATATTTTATATATATAAATGTTAAAAAAAACTATTTAGCTTGGAGAACCTGTTTAAAAAAAGAGAAAAAAATCTGGAACTTTGATCAAGAGGCAAAACTTTATAGTAATATAAAATTTGCTGACGTCACATGAACTTTTTTTTACCTCTTCAAATTCTTGTGGAATCCCAGAGTTCAATCAATCAAATGTTTATTGTCAATGCACAACATGTATACAATGAAATTGAAATGAATCTCTCTGGTGCTGGCCCTGCAAGTCTATCATATTAAACCAAATTGTTGTATTTATGTTGTCATAACTCATAACTCATAAAATATTTTCTATACACATTTTATAGTTGTCATATGTTTCAGAAGTCTGAAACATATGACAACCCATGGATAAAAGCTATTTTTCAGCCAATTTGTTTGGCTGGCTATGCTTCTGTATCTCCTGCCCAATGGTAGGAGAGTGACGTGACCAGGGTTTGAATCATCCCTGAGGATGTCCTTCACTCTGCTGAAGCAGCAGGTCCTGGTGATTTTGTCCAATGGTGTCAGGGAACAGCCGATATTTTTTTTGTGCAAGCTTATCGCCCTCTGTAATACCTTTTTGTCCATAGCTGTCAAGCGAGCACACCATACCATAATACAATATGTAAGTATGCTTTCTATCATAGACCGGTAAAAGGAAGTAATCAGTCATTGTTCCACCTCATATTTCCACAAGACCCTAAAGAAATGAAGTCTCTGTTGAGCCTTCCTGACCACCTGGATTGTGTTATTTTCCCTGGTGACATCTTGGCTAAGGTGGGAAAGAGGAGACCCTCTCCACGCAGTCCTTCTTGATGTTGAGTGGGGCAGGTTTCTGGAAGTCTAATATTATCTCCTTTGTCTTGCTGGTGTTTAGATACAACTTGTTATCTGAGTACCATGTGGATAATGTCTGGACTTCTTCCCTGTCTGCTAATTCGTCTCTCCTATAATAAGACCCAGTACAGTGGTATTATCTGCAAACTTTATTATCATGTTAGATGGATTAGAAGATATATGTATATCTATATGATTGGAAGTTGTATGTATACAATGAGTACAGGTATGGACTGAGTACACAGCCCTGAGAACCAGTGCTGAGCTTCAGGGAGGAGAATGTGATAGACCCAGCTCTCACTGTTTGTGATTAGTCCATCAAAAAGTTTTTAATCCAATCACTGGTGCGAGAAGGGAAATTCAAGTCAGTCAACTTTTTGATGAAAATGTCCAGCAAAATAGTGTTAAAAGCCAAGTTGTAATCTATGAAAAGCATTCTGACGTAGTTTGTAACTCCCCAGATAAAGGTGGAAAAACCTCATCTGTAGTACTGCATTGTCTCATAGTTCTAGACTTATTGTCTGAAGGTCCTGGACTCTTTAAGAAAACAATTATTCCATAAGCTAGACAGTTTGTGTTTAACTTTTTAATTAAAATTTCCTAGTGGCAATGAGCATCACTAAGCACTCAGCACTATTTGTTTTGCTATTATATGAAAAAATCCTCTATTCTTTCCGTCCTCTATTGACGCCTAGAAAAAAAAAATCAGAATCTTAAGGATGCATTATTTTCACTTTCACTATTATTCAGAAGAGATATATAAAATGTTTCTCTTGTTTAAATCACCAAATATCATTTTGACATTTGTCCTCTGTGTGATTTTAATACCAGAAGAAATTATTTTGGCACACAAAATGCTTTTACTGTCTAACAAACAGATATAGAAATTAAGATTCAGTTGCTTACCTTTGGTCCATAAGGAAACCAATGGAGGTCAATGTCAGACCAATGTAGCCAACCCTCATGAGAATAGTTATCTGTGATAACGTCTGTTAAAACAACAAGCAGACAAATTACTCATTTAGGTTAGGTCTCTGGAGAGATATTGTGTTCTAAACTTCCCAGTGAGGTAGTCTGAACTTTCAGTCTCAATTATATGAGTTTGTTACTGTCTGCTTTTTGAATAGTTTGATACTTTAAACTTTACAACTGCAAATCCATTGAAAATCCTTTATTCCTCCTTCATGACTTTGGGTTTCAAAGCTGAAGGTTACAAAACTTGGATATTTTCCTCGAAATAATTCTTTGCACAATATTACTTTTGAAAATAATTCTTTCATTCTTATTATGGTTTATTCTCTTGACGTTTGAACCTTTAATGACCTGAAACAAAGTGGTAGACCTATTTTCTAAAAAAATATCATATCACATATCTGCCTCCTTTCTCCAGCCTTTCTTTTAGTAGCATTAGATCTTTAAATTTTCCAATCTGAATTCTCTGGATGATAATATCAACTGAAAAAAAGCATCCTGTTAAAAGGAGGGGTGGAAGTATGGAAAGAGAATAAGTTAGACAGCTAACTTGTATTTTTCTGCTTCATATCTATTAAAAATATTAAGTAATGTTACTATTTGGAATCTGGATTCTTCATATTTGAATCAAGTGGAATATTAAGTGTATTCAGTTCAATTCAGACACCTTGGTTATAATACACAAATGGGAAATATGTGGTTGAAAGGATTGAAATTTATATTACATTATAGATTTATTTTTTATAAAATGCTGTACTGTTGGGATATTGTACCAGAAAAATAAACTAGAATGTATAAAGTTGCTTCAGATCTTTATTGGAAATGTGAACAATAAGAAAGATATTTTATCATGCTTACTAATTTGGGACTCAAATGTATACTCTGAGATTTTACAGATGATCCTGAACTTACTGTCATTTTATGAACATTTGGAGTTAAAATGGCTTCAAATGGATGTTTCATCATCATTGTAAAATGTGACCACATATTTCAGGCATTTTGCAATTTTTCTCCTTCATAACAGATTGCAGCATTACATGGTCATTTGATTGTGAATTGTGATATTTTTTTGCTAACTTCTAGCAAAAAAAGACTCAGGTGATTTGTTTAATGACCACATAGACCAAATGTCACATAGTTACTTCAACTTATGACCACAATGATTTATGATTGGAGTTTTGGTCTCATACATAAGTTAAAAACTTCCTATTAAAATTAATATTCAACTGAATTTCGGAACAATTGGATAAATGATTTGAAAAAAAAATCCATGCATATTCTTTTTATATATAATAACCACAGTGAGATTATTGTTTGTACAGACAAACAGATTTGCCAATATTTACCTGGTGGAATGGTTGGTGAAATTAATAGAACTTGCTAAAATGGCTAAATTAACTTGTTTGATTAGAATAAAATATAATATTTGTTCATTCATAAATGACAGAAACCCCTTACAGACTTTTTGTTTAAATTTTTAAAAAATATACTTGTAATTTATGGCTTTGATGGTTAGATAGGATAGCTTATAGACAGAAAAGAGTCATGAAGGCAGTGTTGATTATTTGAAAGCTATTAAATTATTTCTGAAAAAGCATGGCAGCTGAGAGAATGGCAATCAACAAGGATACTGGTAATTGGAACCTCAAACAGCAGCCCAAATTCTTTTTTTATGGGTGTGGAGAACTCATTAAGCCATTTGACCCAGGCCATTTTGAGTGGGTTTGCTTCACTAAAGATTCAAAAGACACCCATCCTCCCTAAAATTTTAACTTCTATTAAAGCCCATGTCACAAAGCACCAACGGATGGAAAGAGGATGTAAAACAGAGAGAAAATTTGCCATCCGTTGGTTAACGCAATGCATCTGTTCTGTACTCACTGCGTCCGTTTTTCATACTCTCTATCTGTCCAACATCCGTCTACTGACATTTAATCCGCTCAAAAAGTTTTGAGCTGCACAAAACAATTTGAGCGGATAAAGTATCCAACGCGTCTGTTATACATCCGCTACGCATACAGGGAACATCCGTTATATGTCCGTAGTCATCCGTTATGTGTCCGCTATATCTGCTAGGCATCTGCTGTGCAACTCGCATCCGCTCCAGCGGAAAATGGACACAGGGACGAAGCGAAACGGACGAGGAACGAACACGCAGCGTGAGTAGCACAGACGTAGAAAGGATGAAAACGGATGCAGCTCACATACAAAGCATTAAAACGGAAAAAACGTTCATATAGGGGCGATCGTCAGATATTTATGATGGTTGCAGGATGGTCGTAGGAAGATGCAGAGACACCTAGCGAAAACCTATATTTCCTATAAAGGAATCATCTATCTCACTTTCAGGTCAGGCAGGCCCTCTCAAACCTCTTAGGCTTGGGCTCTTCTCTTCTCTTCCATAAAACAGGATCCAGTCATCTCTACCTATCATCAGCACTCCTTTTGTACCCCATTGTTCTAAGCAACAGGGCGAAGGCCCTCCTACAGCTCTTCACTGTTCTCCCGCAAGAAAAGGACGTCCAAAAGTGTTTCTGAAGATATTAGAACAGCCAGGTACACTGTCTAACAAGCTATTAGCTAGATGAAGGACCTCTCATTCCAGAACTATCATAGATCCCCAGCCATGTTTGACGAGTTAGCGTGACACCAGGTTACACCAAAATACCAAATTCCCCACCTGACCCTCTCAAGTCACTGACTCTGTGCCCTCTCAGGACACCATACAGGAACATGCAGGTACACTGGTCACACAAACCATCAGCATTTGTAGAAAGTGTCAGGCCAATCATCGAGGAATACCTAGAGCTCGCTCCAGTCCCTCCATTAAGGAAGCTGAAGAAAAGGTTGCAAGCAGTGTTCAGAAGTAACTTCCCCACACCTTAGCCATAGATAGGAACATGGTCCTTCACAGGTCCAGCCAACTGTTACTTCCAGTCTTTCACCACATACAGCATCCCCACAACATGAGCGAAACATTGGGTAGAAGGGCTTGCCTGGGCATCCCTGGGCACATCCTCATACGCACCGCTACCCAGTTCAGAACAGCTCTGACCACCCAACAATAATGAATAGCCTGTGAATGTAGGCCAAGTGAAACCTGATATGGACACTGAGTGTGTCAACCAGACAGAAGAGCTTCACGGTGAAGAAGATAGCAGCCAATCTCTGAACACTGTCAACTCCCCAGCCTTGACATTCATGAGAAGATGTAAGCTTAGATGCGTATGATGTCTTCAGTCAGGTCTCACTCACACTGATGAGATTGTCAATGTATGTTGAGTGGCCTACATGATACAGCATTTAAAGGAGTTGTGTTTACTGTTGAAATGCTGGTTGATGAATGGCTTAACATTGTTAATTATAATAAAGCCATAGTTCACTAGTGACCATAACGAGTCTCACGATGCTTTACACTCAGTTTATCTATCCCACTCTAAAGTCCTAACCCATCCACAGGGTTATCCGTACCCAGATCCATAGGCTATTACCATCCCACAGGTATCCTACCCATCCCACAGTATTAACCCATCCACTGCTTACCTTACCCATCCTCACAAGGCATGCAAAGCTTAAACCATTTCTAAAAGGTTTTCCACCAGAATTTATTTACTAAAAGGAACTGAACAAAGTGTTGTTGAAGCAAAGATAAACTTTTTTGAATAACAACTGTAAAGCAAATGGACCCAGGTAAAGGTGGTCCCCACAAAGGGTAAAGGTCAACAGGTAGCAACCCAGTCTCTGGCACTCTTTTCAAGTCACTCTAGCGTCCCATGAGGTCTCAGGATACGTCAGGTGC
>BHFT01034421.1:0-69333 GCA_004320025.1 Laticauda laticaudata | reverse complement strand
ATAACAACGGATGGAACATTTTGCTCGTCCACTGTGTCCTTTTTGCATCCGTTGGGCGGTGTGACATGGGCTTAAGTTCCAAGCATTGCAAAAAAGTGTTAAACCAAATAACCTTAACATTGTTTTTTAACACATAGCAAGTGTCCCACTCCAGATTCAGATGTGAAAGGACAAACCGGATTGCTTTCACACCTCCTTTCCTACTGACCTGATATGTCAAATCCAATTATATTCTGTGTACTATCAAACATTCAATAGGTTGGTTAATAAACTTGGTCAAACAAAAAGGCTCTGCATTTCAGTACTTCCGTGTCTGTAAAGTAGAAAATTTGTAAGAAATGATTGCAACTTTAACTTAACTAGTCCCTCTTCCTTTGGCCACAAGGAATGCTTGTGTCCTTTGAAAAGTCTCCTCTTGGTAAGGTGACAGGGTATTGGTCTGTCCAGGACCCAATTGTTCTCTCCTCAGTTCTGGCTTCCAGATTAAGGAAGAATCAAGACTCACTTCTTAATATAATGGGCATTCCCTTATAGAAAATGTGAACTTGTTCTTAAAACAAAGCAAGCTGCTTCTGGTATATGAAACCCAGAAACATGTACAAAACTCCCCTTTTTTAAAAAAAATCAAGCCCTCTATCCTTTCTTCCATGTTTCCTAAATTCTGTCTTCACACACCCACAGACCTTCTGTCTCATACCCAGGGCAATTCTTTTTATCAGTTTCCAGAATATGGCTATCTTTGCAAGAGGGGACAATGGACATATAATATTTGTTTTGCATGGAATAATTTATTTAAATGTAGATAGTTTAGATTTTGCCTATTGATTAGCTCTGGGTGGAAATGGTGACTGATAAGCTAGCTGTTTTTGCTCCATTTCTAACTGAATATTTTCCATCCTACGTTATTCCAAGATACTAAATATAAAGAATGGATTAGGTCTGGAGCCTATGGCCAAAAGTTTATACAACTTTATTCTGGTTCTGCCCTTCATTAAATCTGCCTGGCTCCAAACATGAAGTAATTGGAAGATACCTTCAAGGAAGCATAAGAATATAAGGAAAAACAGGCAGAATTCAACTAAATATCTGTTTAATCCAGCATTCTGTTTCTAAACTGTCCACAGATGTACTTATGAGATACATGGAATTCTCAATTTATGTAGTGTTGATAAATATATGTATACTGAGATATATACTGCTATTGCTCATATATATATGTGTGTGTGTGTGTGTGCTGTTCAGCTTCCTTCGGGTATTATCCCACGTCATTGGAGTGCTGTTAAAGTTGTAGCAACGTTCAGAAGAATCTCATCTGCCATCATCCAGGCTTCTGTATGGAGTTTTGTATGTGGGTGCACGGCTATCACAGGTGTTGGTTTAAATTTGAGGCTACCTATTGCTATCCAGATTTTTTTTTACTACATCCGATTGTTGGAGTCCTTGTCGTGTTTTATTGGACTTGGAGTTTGTTTGATTGGTGTTTTGGTTTCTTCTGTCTTGTTTGTGGCTTGTGTTGGAGGATTTCGGTGCAGTTGGCTTCGTGTGAGAAGGACAGTGCTATCCATTAGGAAGCAGGTTTCACCTGGGGCCCTGGTGGGGGGTATTCGAGTTGGAGGGCATCAGAGGGAGTTGGTTTCGCTCAGGTTTGCCGAATTTGTGGTGTGGAGATCTTTGTATTGAGAGTGCGGCTTCCAAATGATTGACAGGTCTGCTGATCATCTCTTCGGGGATATTTCATGCTTCCCCCCCCTCCCGCCCCCCCCCCCCCCCCCCCCCCCGTCTTTTTTCAATTCTATGGATTCTCTGATGGAATCTCTGTGGCTGGGTTTTCGTATAGTGCTAGTCTTAGTTGTTTTTTTGGGCCATTTGAGTGATTTTTACTGTGGTTTCATGTTTGACTAGTGAGGAGGTGTGTTAGCTGTCCTTTCACACAAAGCCAAGCTGCGCTGAAAGCTCCAACACAGAACAGAGTGTTGCCACAATCAAAGCCACAAAACAACAGAAGAACCAGAAACACCATCAATCAACTTCAAGTCCAGTGACACAGCACAAAACTCCCAAGCCATCAGAATAGGCAGCCTCGAATTGAACCAAAAGCTGTGAGACCCACATCCATACAGAAGGCCTGATGATGCAGATGGGACTTCTGCTGAAACGTTGCTACAACTTTGAAGGCCTACAAATGATGTTGGATAATATCAAGGAAGCTGAACAGCAACATGTAAGTACCCGCGAAGCTTAAAAAAAGCAAATTATTATATATATATACATAATATATTACATAACACACACATATATATAATATATCATTATTTTGTGGGTTTTTTGTTTTTTTGTTTAAGCTCTCGCAGGTACTACATTGTGTGCCTGTTTCAGCTTCCTTCTGGGTATTATCCCACGTATTGTAGTTCTGTTAAAGTGTGTAAGACAACTTTCACAGTAGCAACGTTTCAGCAGAATCCCATCTGCCATCATCAGGCTTCTGTGTGGATGTGTGTCTCACAGTTCCTCTGTTTATATATATTCATACAATATAAGCACAACAGTTTTATTCTTTATGTATGTGTTAATTACCTTTTAAAGGAATCCCAATGTGTAGCATGAAGACTATTTCATGTGATAGCAAATTCCATATTTGATTTTTATATTTTAAATTCTTAATGATTCTAGCAATGAAGTGAGCATTTGGTTGACCTTCTCTGGACTGATCTGTCAAAGCCACCTTGAAATATCAAGTTGGCTATCTTGCTGTTTACTCATAACTCATTAACAAATTAATTACCTCCATAATATGGTTGGTTACTGTTTCAAAGAAATTTGTGAGTTTAGAAAGGCAGTAATTCAGAAATCAAGGCCTGCTTTTTGAAAGTTTGATAGGTTTTATTTAATAATAAAACACCTCTCCTCAATTTAGCAAAAAGAATATTTTAAACTAAATTATCTGTAATTTCATAGTTCTTGTTCAATCCCTTTTAAAAATTAACATTAAAATGCCAAGCTTCCATTCTTATGATACAGAGGCTTATCTTAAAGATGGATAGTGCTTTTTAAAGAGAACCAAAAATTTCTAGAACTTTAAACCACTTGGATGTCTCATCTTTTGAAATTTCCTTTCTAAAAATATCAGTTCAGGCTAAATTATCTCCCGACATCTTCTGCATCAAACAAAGCTGAACATTTATTCAAATTTTTAGTAATTTATTTTAAACTACAAGTTTTTTGCTTATGATATATTTAAGTACTTTTTCACTTTTGGTTTAAATTTTTGGAGCATTGTGGCCCCTTCTCTCAACAAAGACCTCTTTGACATTATTATCTTTAATTTCATTTGTACACATTTGGCTTCCTTTTCATTTTCCTCTTTGGGGTAAGAGTTCTCATTTTTCTGAAGAAAATTTTCTAGTCTCTGAAAATGCTTTCTTCAGAAAACAAGACATCTTACCCAAATAGGGAGAGAGTGAAAATAGAACTCATGACCTTGACATTGCTACTTAATCACATTATGATCTCTTGGACTTAGTCATTCATGTTTTGATCTAGTAATACTGTTATACTTTGTATTAATCCACATGACTGTGATTTTCAGCTTTCTTTTATTATTCCTTTTTCCTCCATAATTTTATTTTTGAAAGTCAAATGTGACTGGTTGGAGTTGTGTGGTAATTTCCTATCAATCAGTTTAGTTTAATAGTAATATGGTTTTGCTTTCCAATCAATTTAGCAACACTCACCTCTCTCATTACGTTACTAAATTCAAGGTTACCTTCCCTGTGGATAGTTTTATGAACAGGTGGTCCTAAGGCAAAATTATTTAGAGTTTCTAAACATTTCATCTTTTTTTCATGATTGGATCATGCATCTGTCTATTATATGTGATAATCAAGTTTGTGTGACCTTGTCTTCCTGAGTGACTCATTGTTTTCAGCTCTCCCTTTCAAAGATTTGGGGACTATGAATATTGAATTTAAATATAGAGACCCAAAAGTGCCTTTTCAAGAGGCAACTGGACTTTCTGGGATTTTTTTGAAGATGTTTCACTTTTCATCCAAGTTCTTGGATAAGAAACAAAATGCCTTCAAAAAAAACCCATAAAGTCTAGTTGCCTCTTGAAAAAGCATCTTTGGGAGTCCTAGATGACTGAGAATCTCCATAGACATTTAAAAGTGGAGAGATTGGAAGCAATTACATTCTTGTTGGAAAACTGGAGCTTTGTGTTAAATCAACACCCACTATAAATTGATAAAGAATCTCAACATATTTTGGTGGCTCAAGAAAAAAATGCATAAGTACTTTACGTTTTTGTTTGCACACTCAGACATAACATTGCTAAATCTCTGGTAAATTTATTCCAGAATTTAACATGACAAAGTCATTAGAAAAGAAAGCTATTATTTGGAATGTAATCATCATGTTGTCATTTTTTTCAAATCCCAGCTATGTATTTACAGTGCCTCAGCTTGTAGGATCAATAGGGAGAAGGTAATTTCAGTATATTATTTGGTTGTCATCTTATGATTATAAATGGTGCAGCCAGATAGCCTCTGACTGGAAGTGTTTGCAATCAATCTAGGGTTAACTTTGTGTATACAAAAATATATTTGAACTTGAAAAACAGTTTTTCATGCCTTTCTTGGCGATGACATACTATAAAAGGAAAGATGTCTTAAAGCATAGCCACACAAAGCATTGCACTGCTTTTTGCGAGGTGCAACAATTGCTAATGTAAAAAAGCTTCTCATGGACAAAGCCCATGACTAACTAGTCACCTTTGTGAAAGGAAGAGTACTCCCTGAAGAATATGCCAAATGGCCTTGTATATGTATAATTAGGAAAATGAAGGGTTATTGGTGGTGTAGTTTGAGAAGTGTGTTAAGATGAAGTTTTTGTTTGCATTTGAGCTTTTTTCTTTTTATTGTTCATAGTACAGTAACCGGCACAGATAAACTGAACAAGGTTAGCACTGAAATTAATCATTTTTCAGTGTAATTTATCCCTTCACTCCACCCACCTAATCACTGTCTATCTCCGCCCTGCATTCATGTCCCAATTACCCTATTAACATTATAATTCTTTTTTTAAAAAATAAACTTTGTTAATTATACAACTAAAATGTCAAACAAACACATACACAACACACAGAAAGAAAACGAAAAAAGAAAAAGAAAAAAACAATTAAAAAAACCCCTAGCAATTCTATTCTCAACAATCTATGGTTCCTTGTTTGTTATCAATATTGGTGACATATTTACAAATACATCTTATTGCGAGTATATAATTACTACCTCTTACATTTTACGGTGTTTACTAATANTAATATATTTTCTATTTTTGTTCTATCCAGTCATACCAGCATTCCCAGCTTTTATAATATTCTGATGTTTCTTTTTCTTTAAGTGCTAAGGTTAATTTATCCATCTCTGCACAGGCTGTTATTTTCTGAATGACTATTTCCTCTGTTGGAATATCTGCTTGTTTCCAACACTGTGCAAAGGTTATTCTGGCTGCAGTAAGAATGTACAGTATTATATATTTGACTTTTTTAGAAAATTTGTCAATTAAATATCCCCAGTAAGAAGAATTCTGGTTTTAATTCAGTTTGGTCCGCCATTATTTCCTCTAACCATTTTTTTATTCTGTGCCAGTATCAGTATCAGTATTCAGTGCAGGACCACCAGATGTGAAAGAATGTTCCGTGTTTCTTTTTACATTTCTAGCAATTCGGATTCATGTTAGGAGATATCTTTGCTGTTCTCCGGGGTGAGAGGTGCCATCTATAAAACATTTTATAGGCATTTTCTTTATATGTTGCTGCTTTTTGCATTTGAGCTTTTATAGGAGTGCTAAATAAGGTTACCTCTAAAGGGAATTTTTTGTTAATTAAAGCAATGCATGCTAATCCATGTTACTAGGAAACTCTCATGTTTCCACTGTAAATTTTAGAAAGGAGTCAAGCATCCCTAATAGGGAAAAGAGAAGTTTTAGGGCTTATTGCTGGTGTTATGATTAGATGTCACAGGAGCACACATGGGGCCAAGCCAATGTGAAATTAAGTGACAAAAACGTGCCTGGAATAATCTAGCCTGCATTACTTTCTGAGATAATAGTGATTCTATTATTTGGCTGAGCCACAGTTTTAGAATATAAAGCAAGTATAATAATCTAATAATTCTTCTGAGCTACCAGCATATTTTCTATTTTCCTTTTGTGCAATTTTCTTGTTAATGCATTTAGTCCCCTTGTTAGGTAAAGCTTCTAAAAAAAGAATGTAATTATCTCCCTCAAACTCTAAAAAGCATGTTAACTGAATTTATATCTAGGAATAAAAAGAGAATACAAACATTTTGAGGGATCAGCTATATAGTAATGGGAATCCTTACTGTCAGTTTATATTCTGGTGTCTTGCATGCCTGTGTAGGCAGAAATGGTCTTAGAGATTCTTTGGTTGGGTTGTTTACTGATGGCTCTTTGGCAGTTTCTTAATTGGGATATTGCTTACCTGATTGTTGGTCTGACGTTGAACTTGGATCAGATCGGAGCACTGATTACTGATGGACAGGTGCTAGAATCTTTTTCTCTTTTGGGCTGCTTGATTGTCTCTTCTACATAGTCTATAGATGTTGTTAATGTCTATGTGTCTATTGAGACTGATTTGTCAGAGTGCCAGGCTTCTATGTAATAATCTCAATTTAGATTCCTGATTTCCTTTACTTACACCAAGAACTATGATCCTTCCCCATAATTTTATAAAGATTTTGGCTTCAAATGAATATCCATTTCCCTGACTGGTATAACATCAACTTTACTTAGGAAATTGTCTTCTTTAGTACTACCATGAAGCCAAGTTAGATTGTAAATCAATTTAGAGGTCTGGCAATATAAAAGCAGTTATGGCCTGAAAGAACAGCAGCAACCTAATACCCTTTGGATGCTTTGATCTAAATTTCCCATAAGACTTTGTTATGAACAGCTCTGGTTGGAGAATATGACAATTCATGTCCAAAACATCTAAAGCAGTGGTGGGATTCAAATTGTTTTACTACCAGTTCTGTAGGTGTGGCGTGGCATGGCTTGGTGGGTGTGGCTTGGTGGGCATGGCAGGGAAAGGACATTTTAAAATCTCCATTCCCACCCCACTCCAGGGGGAAGGTTACCACCGGTTCTCCGCACTACTCAAAATTTCTGCTACTGGTTCTCCAGAACTGGTCAGAACCTGCTGAATACCACCTCTGATCTAAAGAATACTAACTTGTTTGCTTGGCTGACAGTGTCAAGATAATCCTGCTTTCAGTTTGTAGCAGACTGGTATTTTTGCTTTCAGAATTTAGGTCTCCATGGAATTGATAAAAAGATAAAAATCTTGAAACATAATGTAGGCATTTCAGTCAAGTTGCATTTAAATTCAAATTCATAACAAATATTTTGAATAAATTTTGTTTTGAATGCACTTTTAAATAATTTAATCCATGAGAATTGTGCATTTACATAACTTCATGATGCATCTCTGCAATACAAAATATGTCTATTTTGCATTGGCCTTTACCAATGTTGTAGCAATGCTGCATACATGGTATTTATAATGCATAATATTTACAGATTTGGAACTTATTACACAGATTGCATTTTTTAAAATAAGAACAAGACATAATTACCTTAATCTTAATGCTCTACCCTTATCTTTATACATTCCCCTTTCCTTATCATATCTTCTCAACTTTCTTTTGAATTTACTACTGGATATTATTGATTAGATTGTTGGAGGCTAAAGTTGCTGTTATTAAAAGCTAAGTCCATTTGTAACAATGCCATGCTCTTCAAAGTCACCTGAATCATGAGATGGCAACCAATTAGTTTGATAAACATACATTTGATAAATTTATTAGCCTTTAATACATGATTAGATTCTATGCAAGCAGGTAGATCTTGTGTGTGTTATTAAGACCTAGATGGATAATATCTCACCCTTTGGAAATTTGCCTTTCTGGGTTTCCGGGTGTACAGCAGTCTTGGGATAAAACCCAGGGAAAGGGGGGATTTCCTTGAGGGACAACGTGTGACCACTATCATTGCTCCCAAGGTGTTAGAGTGTCTACATATTAAGTTGAAAATAGGGTATCAATAAGAGGCCATACATATGGTAAAGAGCCAGCTTCATATAGGGATTAAGGCACCAGGCTAGAAAGAGGGAGACTTGTGAGTTCTAATCCTGTCTGAGCCACAAAAGTCAGCTTGGTGACTTTGAGACAATCACTCATATAGCAGGAAGAAGGTGCATTAGATATGTTCACCTCTTTGAGTTATTTGTAAAAGCAACATTGGAAAGGTGAGATACAAATAAATAAACAGATCTCATGTTTGCTTTGAAACAATTGCTCGGTAATGTTGGAACATATGTTGTGATTAGGTCACTTCTTGCTCCAATTAAGATTAATTATCACCTGGCTCTATCCAGCATGTTGTATCTAGATTGTTTCCAGCTGGTGCTTGGAGAATTTCTGCAATGTTCTAATGATTATATATATATATATATAGTGCTTTTAAAGTTGTAGCAACGTTTCAGCAGAATCTCATCTGCCATCATCAGGCTTCGGGTCAGGGTCTCACAGCCCTGTTTTAAATTTGAGGCTTGCCTATATTGTGCAGCGATGTTTTTCTGACACTCCTGATTGGTTGGGAAGTCTTGGGTCTGTGTTTATTGCGACTCTGGAGTTTGGTTTGATTGGTTGTTTCTGGTTTCTTCTGCTCTGTTTTGTGGCTTTGATTGGCTGGCAACACTCTGCCTCCTGCACTGCGAGGCTTTTCCAGTTGCAGCTTGGCTTTCATGTTGAAAGCTAATGGCTGTTATTCATTAGGAAGCTAGGTTTCATCTGGGTGCCTGGCTAGGGGGTGTTTGAGCTGGAGGTAGTCAGCAGCGGAGTCTGTTTGTGCCCAGGTGTTTGCCTAGGCTTGTGGTGTGGATATCTTTCGATTTGAGAGTGCAGGCTTCAAATGATTGACATCTGCTGGAATCATCTCTTCTATCATGCCTTTCAGGTCTTTTTTCAATCTCTTATGGCTTTCTCTGATGATTCAGTGGCTGGGGGTTTTCTATGTGCTAAGGTTTTATTTGCCACTGAAGTTGATTCTGTGACCTGCTGGCTTTCATGTGTTGGACAGTGAGGAGTCTGTTGTTCCAGCTTTTTTTACTGCATTTTTGTGTTTCATCCAGGCGGGTACTTATTCTTCTATTGGTCTGTCCAATGTATGTGGCTGCGGCATGATGCACAGGGAACTCATATTATACCTTGGTTCCAGGTCAATTTTGTCTTTGGGTTTTTAACGACGGCTTGCTATTTTTTTCTCTGTTTGAAAGCAGTCTTGATGTGCATGCCTGTGTAATATCTTACTGATTTTATCTGTAGTACCTCTTATGTAGGGCAGGGACAGCTGCTCCATAGGTCTTGTTGATCTTCTAGGTTCTCTATTATGGTCTTAAGTGTGTTTTTGTGGATCAAGCGGGGTGATTTTGTTTTTATTGGAAGCCGTTGGCTGGTCAGTACTTTAGTCAGGGTACATCAGTTCCAGTCTTTATGTGTGTCTTGGTCTGCCAGGCGTTTTGGTTCTGGCAATTAGTGTTTTGGCCACGGAATTTATCGTGGCTGGGTCGCGTGGTGGGATTGGCGTTGAGGTTAGTGGTGGGTTGTGTGTTTTCTTCTGGTATACGTTGTGTCTTATTGCCATCATGTTCTTTTGTAGATTAGTACATCTAGAATGGTAGTTGCTTTGTTTATTTCCGTTCCATAGTGAACTGATTTCTGGCTGCGTGTGTGCTGTGTAGGTGTGTTAGGAAATTGTTAGGTGTTTCTTGCCATGTGGCCAAATCACGAATGCCTGTCATCGATGTATCTTAGCCACAGATTGGGTTTGTGGTGGCATTAGCCAGGGCTCTGGATTCGAATTCTTCCATGAACAGGTTGCAAATGACGTGGTGACAGTGGTGATCCCAGTAGGGGCTCCTTCAATTTTGCTTGCTATCTTTGTCCTTTGTATATGAATATGTGTTGGTTAAGCAGTGTTCTGTACGTTCCATGCAGTGTTTAGCGGTGGTATTTATTTTTGAAGATTTCAAGAAGTTTCTTTTATTCGGACTTGAGTGATAGTGAACCACATTTCAAAACTTACAAGCAGATCTTCTGTTCCACGTTGTAGATCTTGATCAATTTTCTAAGAAGTAGTATGAGTTTTGTACATAATGAAGCTTTGCGGTTGAGCATGGGTGTAGTTGTTTTGCTAACAGTGTTTAGCTAGGTTTTGTAATGCGTGCTCCCTTTGGACTGACTATGGCGTCTGAGAGGTATGCTTCTTTGGTATTTTTTGGGAGGCCGTATAATTTGGGCATTCTGGACTGAGATTTTTTCTCTTGGGATGATCGTACTGTTGGATTTCTTTGCTTATGTGGCTACGTTATAATTTGTCTTCTTGGTTATTTATTATACCCAGATATGTGGTGGAGATCTGTAGTAATAGTATTGTTATAGGATACTTGGAGTAGGTTGTCAATTTTGTTTCATAGTTCTTTTCTGTCCATTACTACTTGTGGCATTCCTTTTATTTGCTTGGGGAGTATTATTTATGTGTTATTCATTTTCAGGCGTTTGTTAGCGCTTTGAATTCATCTTTGTGTAAGTTGTTTTTGGGTGCGTTTCGCTTGTGCTTAGGATGTTTGTAACCTGCGTTGTCTTATTCTGCAGCTTCATCTGTATTTAATTGGGTAGGCTGGATTCGACTGCCACATATGATGGAATTCTGTGGGGATTTTTTTAGTGTGCTATAGCATAGTTATATGACGCAACAGAGAACTCACCAAAACAGAAAAACAAGATGTCCTAACCAAAGGATTCAATTATTGCTATAAGCACCAAAACAAAAAAATCCCCAAAGAATCCATCATATGCTTCAGTAGAATCAGCCTAAACCAAATTAAATACCAAATGAAGCTGACTGTCGAGGCGGAAGCTCCATTCAAAAACAGGAAAGAAAATACTTAGACTCTTTAGTTTAGAGAAAAGATTCTTCTTACTGAAAGTGAAAATGGTAGCAACCAAAGAATTCTGAATCTGAAGAAATTTAGGCGAGCAATTCACATATAGAAAGAAAAAACAAAAAAAATGATGTGATGGAAATGTTCCCACCCCAATAGTTCAAAATTGACATTTCAACAATTAGAATTGTGGGATATGATCATGGGGCATCTTCAGGTTGATGATGAGGGCCTCTGTCCGTTGACCTTAGCATATTTGATAACGTGGTGCAGTTGCGCAGCAGAGAAGAAAGCAAGCTGAGAAATAGAAACCTAACTCTAGCTTATCTCCCCCCTCCCATTTATACAACATATGAATGCTAACACCTCCAGCTCACCTTCCCCAACTTTATTCCTACCTCCCCCCCCCCCGTTTACTTTATGGCAGCCAAAAAAGATGCAAAGCAATAGCAGAAAGATCTTGAAAGGCTGACACTGACAGAATAAGACACCAGGTTACAAACACCCTATGCACAAGCAAACCACCCAAAAAACAATTACGCCTGGCAGACAAGACACATATTTAAAGACTGAACTATGCACCCTGACTAAAGTATTGACAGCCAACAGCTTCCACAAAACAAAATCAACCAGCTTGATCCAACAAAAGCACACCAAGACATAACAGAGCCTAGAAGATCAACCAGACCTATGGAACAGCCTGTCCTGCCCTACATAAGGACGTACTTACAGACAAAATCAGTAAGATACTACACAGGCATACACATCAGACTGCCTTCAAAACAGACAAAAAAATAGCAGCCATTGTTAGAAAACCCCCAAAGACAAAATTACCTGGAAAACCAAGGCATATGTACGAAGTCCCTGTTGCATCATGCCCGCGCCAACCATAACATTTGGACAGACCATAGAAAAATAAGTACCCGCCTGGTATAACACAAAAATGCAGTAAAAAAGCTGGAACACACCTCCTCACTAGTCCAACACATGAAAACCACAGGTCCCAAACATTTCAACTTCAATGGCACTAAAACCTATGCCACTATAGAAAACCCCAGCTACAGAATCATCAGAGAAGCCATAAAAAGACCTGAAAGCATGGATAGAAGAGGATGATTCACCAGACTGTCAATCATTTGGAAGCCTCCCTCTCAAATAGAAAGATCTCCACACCACAAGCCAGGCAAACACCTGGGCACAAAACAGACTCCCTCTGATACCTTCAGCTCAAAAACACATTGCCAACCAGGCTCCCAGAATGAAACCTAGCTTCCTGCCGGATAGATAATAGTCGCTCCTTTCACGTGGAAGCCAAAAGCGCACTGAAAGCCTCCAACACGAAAACAGGCAGTTCGCGGAAGCCAATCAAAGGCCACAAAACCAGACAGAAGAAACCAAGAAAACACCAATCAAACAAACTCCAATAAAACACAGGACAGACTTCCCAACCAATCCAGGCATGTAGGAAAAAAAAAAACATCCTGCACACGCAATAGGCTTAGACTCAAATTTAAAACCAACGCCTGTGATAGCCTGACCCACATACAAACTCCATACAGAAGCCTGATGATGGCAGATGAGATGTACAGATGAACATTGTGCAATGCCCCAGGGCTTTAAAAAAAAGTTGTCTATCTCTTCTTTAAAGGAACTACAACTTCATAATAACCTTTTCAGTCTTCTACCAAAAATAGCCAAGCGAACAATATGGTCACATATAAACCTATTATTGTGCTTACGTCTATTTACCTGATGATGGGTGCTTTCTTAGCCTTCAAGCATGGGTAAGAATTCTTTCCTGAATCAGAAAGCTTTAATATTTATTTGTTTGTCTGTTCTTGTGTAATCTGTAGCAACAGATTTTTCCCTAGAACTGCAGGATTGTAATACTGTAACATGGTAGCATGGAAATATTGTGAGTTAAATTTTCCTCATTGTGGTTTATGCTGATAAAAGCTTCTGAAAATTCCTTTTGTTTCTCCATTTTATGACTTCAAAATACATGAAGGAGAAAAAGCATCTGTCAGTTTAAACAACATCTACAATTACTCTACTCTGTGTTTTTAAGCACAAAAGAAAAAAATGATTAAATTCTACCATCAAGTAAATATATGGATACCTATCCTGAAGTCATTTGCTAAATGCAAGTTGTGTATGCCTCTGGCTTTTTGCATTATGAATGTATCACCTATTCCAGAAACATGGATATAAAGATGAGCTGTTGTTAGGTAAGATTTATAGCTTGACTAAATTAAATATTTGTGCTGCTACTCTCTTGCTTAACTGCTTGACTAGCACTTTAGAGAATAGCCTCTCTTAAGCCTGCCACAAACTGGCATTTTAGGAAATTTAATAGGAAGACGGATGTTATTCAAAATGTTATAAGAGATATTAACTTTTCTTGGGTTCCTTGGCAAGGGGAAAGTCGATGGAAATGTTGCTGGAATATAAAAAAAAATGTGATAAAAAATGAGACTAAAATGCATAATTTGGAAAAGATCTTCATATGAAATATAGCTTGATAGAAAGAGTTGAAATTGTAATATGGTACAGCTATAGGAGAATATTTTTGGACACTATATTTGCTGCTGGAGAAAGGAAGAATCAAAGTATGTCTTAATTAATGTATAACAGTCATCCATTCCAATAACGTAACAGCCATTTCTTGGAGCCAATACCTCATAAAGTGATGAAGGTAAGAAACAGAAAAATGGATTACCAGTCAGAAGTTATAACTACTTCAGTGCATTCAGCTAACAGGGCAAATGTTTTTTTTTATCCTATGGTGACAGGAGTGTGAAACTTTTTTCAAACCAAAGATTGCATTTAGTTTTTGAGTGACATGCTGGATAAGAGAGTGGATGGTCTAAAAAGTAAATGGTTTCAAGACAATGACACATTTTTAAAATTTATTTGAGAAATTCAAATATTTATTTTGAATAAAAATACTTTGTGAGACTGTTAGCAGTTACAAGGTGCAATAATGGAAATATATTGAAACAGTCTTAAAAATTCATTTAAAAGGTGATTTAAAAAACATAATAGTATTATTATTCTCCATGTATTTAATAATGTTATTATTTTGTTATATTATATGTAATTACGTGACAGTTTGAGAGCTGTACCTAATGATTTTGGTTTGGGATGCAAGTTGTTAGGCCCCAGAGGGTCAGAAACGATCCTAAAGCTAAATGAAGATAAGTTTTTAAAGTTTTTTTAAATGTTATGATTGAAGTTCATAGGTAATTGTGAGCTAGAAGAGGAGTCTGCAAGGTGTGCTAAAAATGGTGGCTATGATGGTGCAACTCAAATAAAAAAACAGAGTTTCATTTCACTATTATGGGCACCATCTTGGCATTCTTATCAGATCCTTTGAGCTTCCCTCTACTTAACTGTGGAAAGTATTTTGAGAAATCCTTGTATTAAGTAAGTGCTCATTAACTTGACTGTTTTCCTTAGTGGGGGTAGCAGTTTTAATGCAGATTTTCAATTACCCTGGTGAGATTCGAACTGCCAAATTGCAGTCAGCTGGCAGTCAGCGGAAGTAACCTGCAGTACTGCATTTTAACCACTGCACCCCCACGGCTCTTTAAGTTAAGATCTATTACTTAAGCCTATGTACAAGAAAATCTAATCCACTAACAATCAGCACTAAATTGCCACTAGAAAAGAATTAACAGAGGGGGACTTGATCAGTTGTGGGAAAATAGTGACTGAAGACTGATCCCTCTCTTGACTCTGCCCCTCTGCCTTTTATTCCCCTAAAGTTTACATGTAAAAGCAATAACAAAGTGCAAATCAATCTACTGATGAAAAGAGGATAATCTTATAGGAGCTTTAAAAAATAATTAAAAATAATTGAAAGAAAACTTCCAGTCCATTTTAGATAATTTTCTCATAATTTCAGTAATTAATTATTTTGTGAATAAAAAAAACTATCAGCTCAAAATAAAACCAAGTCTGTGCTATTTTTTTTCCAATAGGATAATAAGGATTTTTCTTGAAGGGACTAATTCTGTGAAATATGTTGGATATTTTTGAAAATAAATATTTCTGATTCAGGTCTTCTATAAGCAGGGGTGGGATGCTATCGGTTCTGCCTGGTTCTAAAGCACCGGTAGCTCTGAAAAGCAGCAGACACAGAACTGGTCCTGTGTTTGCTGCTGTTTGGCCCACCTTCCTTTATTTCCTGCTTTTTCAACCTCAGCTGCTTTGCACGCCACAGCTGAGGTTGAAAAAGCAGGAGAAAAGAGGCTTTTCAAATGCTGCGCACCCGTGTGCAGCACTTTTCAGCTGTCCAGGTGGCATAGCGTAAGGTTTTTTTTACACGCATGTAAAGCATGCACTTCAAAACATCACTGAACCAGTAGTAACACCGGTTGAATCCCACCTCTATCTATCAGATTAATCTTTGTCTGGGTTTTGATAGGTAAAGTGAATTCTTTGCCTTAAAATACTTGAAAAGAGGGTGGGATGCAAATGCAGTAAAATGAATTAATTAAACAAAGCAAATTCCAAATTGAACTACATAAATACAAACATTCCATTACTATTGGAAATTAAACCAGGTAGTTAAACAAACAACTTTAACAAATGATGTTTACTTACAGTCACAGAAGTGAAGGAGGAAAGAAAATAATGGAACAGAAATCTGCATTTTTATACGAATTCAAGTTGGAGCAAAGTTGAAAATTTGTATTGTTGTTTTGCGGATTATCTAAATATATTGAATTTTCAATAAACCCTAATACAATATATCAAGCTATTAAAATTATTTTAATTTTAATTCCCTGAGTTTTTCAAAATTCCCAGTAATTTTTTTTTACCCTAAAGATATTTATGTTAGACTGTAAAAGAAAACTGTTTACATGACTAGATATGGTTTTTTTTGTCATGATGATGGCTTTTTCCTCTTATATCTTCCTTGTACATGCTTCCTTAGTTTTACTGAAAAATGGAATAAAAAATCTGAGTTGTGTTCCTGTATTTTTAAAAAGAAAATATAGAAGAACTTTGGCTAATAAACATTACAACATGGTTATTGAAAACTTTTCTCAGGCTCTGGAAGACAACTTGTCAAATAACACAGATTCTTCCTTTTGAATCCAAAGTAACTTAATCCATTCTGATCACAAGTGGACTCCAAAAACAAGATCCTTATTTTTTTCTCTCTCATTGAAGGTTCCCACGCCTTTTTGACTGCATCTAAGAACTCTTTACAGTATTACACTTGTTCAATACTAAAAGTTACCCTTTCAATAACAAAGAATTCAGGATTTGATTTCTGTCCTTGAAGCTTGCCAACACAAGATGCTTGGATATTTTAATCACTGACCATATAAATGAACAATGAAGGGTCATGAGTAACAGATTTCACCCTGATGAAAATGTTGAAACTTGAGTAAACATTACACAACTTTGTGTAATACAGGGGTCCCCAAACTTGGCAGCTTTAAGACTTGTGGACTTCAACTCCCAGAATTCTCCAGCATTTGAAGTTCAATTAGCATTTCTGCAGAGCTAAAGGCTTTTCCTCTCCTTTTCCTCCTAATGAAAAAGCAGTACTATATGCTATTTTAATATTAGTTCTCACACCGCATGCATTTTGCCTCTGAAGTGCAAGAAGATCCTACTAACTAGATATCCATAATATAATACATTTGATACTGAAAGCAATATTATCTATATCAAAATCAAGAAATATATCTGAAAATTGAAAGCCTGAAGATAAAGTCAATGAAAAGTTGCAGTCAACTTTAGTTGCTTGTGTTGGTACTGTTGTGGCTCACCAGCGGCTGGGTGGAGCCAGCAGCAGAGTCGTACAATAGTGAGGAGGTTGGGGAGGAACACGGGCCATTCCTGGAGACTGAGGAAGGCTCAGATGATGGCTCTGCATCTGAGGCAGAGATGGGGCCAGGGCAGGCTGGCAGTCATCAACTGTCTTCGGGCTCGGACAGCAGTGAAGTGGGGGAACTGGTTCCCAGCTGTGCATGCTCAGAGCTGCCACAAGGAAGGCACAGTTAGGAACTCAGGGTTGACGACAGGTGGATGATGAATGGCCCCTCCCATCAGAATTAAAAGAGAAGCAAAAGGGGAGGGGGCTTTTACAGGAAACAACTCGCCCATTTGTTCCTGCCTTGTGAAAATTTGTCTGTATAACCCAGCCCTTTCCTGTCATCACTGAGTGTGGAATTTTACCAGGCAACAAACAGTTCTGTGGGCGTGGCTTAGTGGTCATGTGACTGGGTGGACATGGCTTGGTGGTCATGTTATTGGCTGGGTGTGGCCAACTCAATATCACTCACATCAAGGCACACATCTCTTCGCCTGGCTTCTCATGACTGTGGGGATGCTGCAACAGTCGTAAGTGTGAAAAATGGTCATAAGTCACTTTTTTCAGTGCCACTGTAACTTTGAATGGTCACTCCACACAAGCAAAGTACCAGCAAAGGAGGAAAAAAAACCTTCAGAGAAGTTCCTGAGACAGGAAGTCTAGTCCTGCCAAGAATGTAATAAGGGTTAACAGAGAGGCAGTTTCTGTAAGCAACACCAGAATGTTTCCTTCCTGCCTTCCTTACAGGAATAGCCCAGTAATTTCTTCTAGCAACCGATTCTCTGAACTGCTTAGAATGTGAACAACCGGTTCTAGTGAATAGGTGCGAACTGGTAGAATCCCACCCCTGGGTCTGAGCTAATTAGTAGACCTTTGCAAGATTGTTTGCCAAGCTGACTGTGAATGAAATAAATTCACATTAATGTAATAAAAGGTTTTTGCTGGAACTCAGAATTGACTTAATGCTTTTTGGGAGGCCTAGGACAGAACCGGTACTTCCACAGTGCAGTGCTAAGTAGTTTGACTCTTGTGCCAAAAATGGTCTGGAAATGATTCAGTGTTAATCCTTTTGTCCTTTTTTTTTTTTTTTAAATCCTGGCCAGAGTTTTNAATCCTTTTGTCCTTTTTTTTTTTTTTTAAATCCTGGCCAGAGTTTTAGTTGAACCATGTTTATCATGGCCCATGGCTGATTTCCTCTGATTCTGGACCTGTACAGGAAAGCAAGAAGAGAGCAGATTTGCAAGATTCTGGATCTCAAAGTCACTTAGGGCATTAAACTATGCCTAGAACACAACTATGATACCATTCCACTATCAGTTAGTAGCTTAGATCCAGGTTTTCCACTGTTTGAAACTTCCACATGTTCAACAGTAAGCACATAAAAATGCTTTGTCCATCCACTCTTTTAATTACTTCATTGTGTCACATAGCTGTTTTTGTAGATTATTTTGAAACTGCAGTTGGTTCCAAATACAGATAGTTGACTGTCTAAATGGTCCTTCAAAAGTAAAACCAGCTCTCTGTCAGTTTCCAGTCAGAATTCAAAATCCTGGTGTTCAGCACCAAAGTAGGAATACTTGAGAAAGCAAGTTCAGTCAAATGTATATACCCACAATTAAAGCAAGTACACTTCTTGTCACATATTTTTATGGTACACTTAGATCCTGCAACTGTTAACTTTCTCTTCCTTTCCCTTGTTTTGCAATCAAAAAATTTATCCTGACACTTAAGAAGAAAAAGGCAAGCAGTAATGTTTGTTTCAAACATGATTGGAGCCACTGCATTCAGAGTTGGAAACTAATTATCTGGGTAGATGGGGAGTAGTCTCTTGGCTGGCTGCCTCCCAGTCAAAATAATGAAGACAGCACTATTGTTAAGCTTGGTGAGATATTTGAATAGATGCTCTGATTCCTTGCCTTTTGAAGCAACAACACTTCCTTGCTTTTAAGAGTTAAGCCACATTGCTTCATCTGCCTCACCTGGTACTTTTAATAGCTGGAAGAGGCTATTCTAAGGGGTAATTTATTTCTTCAGAAAGAAAAAATTGCTGTCAAATTTGGGAACACCAAGAAGTTCCACTGCTGTTTTCTTTCTAACATTTTTGTAGGTATGTTTCTATGCCTCAGATAATGGAAATGGAAGCCCAAGTGTTTTATTAAGGATACTTTAAAAATATCTTCTTGCATTTCTTACAATATCTTGTAAGATTACAATAGGAACATTTTCAAGGGCTTAGTTGTCCTAAGGAGAAGGAGCTCATGAATCCTAGTTTCAATATTTGAAGCTCTAAACCAGTGTTTATCTTTAAGCAAGTGTTAGAAAAACATGGGAATCAAATAAATCCATAAACGTCAATTCCCTATGTTTTTAATCTTTAAATTCCTAGGAGTTCATGTTTTGCAACATATAAGGCAATGGCTATGATTATATTTGTATATGTTTTACATTCCTTCCCTCCATTTTACAGGGCTTTTGAAACTAAATTTTGTGTAAACATTAATAAAACATATATTTATTTATAACTAGCTCGATTCCTCTGCTTCACTACAAAACTATACAGTCAGGCTTAGTTTTTGGGGAGGAAAATAAGGGAAAAAAATTCTGCCTCTGCCTACCAGCATCCATCAATATTCATCTGGCTAGCGTCCTGTCAGTGTGTGAGAGAGTTGAGGGCTCTTTGAAAAGTGAAACAGTATTTGCACTGTGAGCAAGGAGACAGCAAGGAACCTAGGCATAGCTTAGTTCAACTGTTCTGCACAAAAGCTGCTTGGTTCTGTGAAAGTAAAACTGAAACTCCTCTCCTCCGCTTGTGTTTTGCATTTGGAGCAGATTTCTTTTCAGGTGGGGAAGGGGAGCAGAACTCCCTAGCATCAGAGCGGTTTAATAATAGTATATGAAATACTAATGCTCTTATAGTCATTTCGAAAAATCCTTTCTTAGTGAGCACCTAGAAGCCAAGAGGAACACACGTTCCAAATTTCAAGTTTGTAGGCTTTATGATTCTGTAGATTTTGTGAAGATGCGTGAGTGGTATTTCACTTTTATATGTATAGTTTTGAATGAAATCATATTTGAATAATATTCTGTAAAGCAATCCTGGGTACAAAATTGCTGCTAAAGAAGATTTTTGAGTATAATCTCTGAGCACTAATGTCCTAGGTGGAATAGATCTCCGGCTCAGTGAAATCCCCTTTTTAGACATTCATCTCAATATCTTTTCGTTGCATTTTTCCTTGTTTCTTTTAATCTAAGGTCACCATCTCATTTAGCAGGAGACATATGGAATTGCATGCAGGATGTATTCACTATTGCCAATTTTCTGAATTTTAGTGTTGACATTGCTACTTGTATTATCACCGGTATATTTCAATAAGCCAATTTTCAGCCACTGATCCATTTTTGCAAGCCAACTATCTGGTGTTAAATACTATATAGCAGTGGTCTACAAACCTGACAGCTTTAAGACTTGAGGACTTCAAGTCTTCACTCCCAGAATTCCTCTTCCAGTCATGTTAGCTCAAGAATTCTAGGAGTTGAAGTCCACAAATCTTAAACTTGCCAAGTTTGAAGACCTTTGCTATAGGGAAGTGAGGGCTAAGGTCAAAAATAAATTATGGTATAGCTGGCTGATTGGCAGAAAATAAAGTGAGGTGGAGCCTAGGATGGCAGCCAGGGATCTGAAATGAGGCTGGGTGGACCACTGTTTAGAATTATCAGATCTTGCCACTAATTTCTAAAACGTTGATTTCTCCAATAAAGCCTTCTATATTTTTTTAAATTGTCTTTAGAACTTTTAAAGAGAAATCACAAGTCTCTGCTGCGCATTAGAGACATAATTGTCTTATCTTCTGATGTATAAAATGTTTTATTGGATATGGAGTTTTGTCTAAATCTAATTTTGATTAAAAATGGCCAGCAACTTTTTTTCCATTTTAAGTATCCCTTTTTTATGCCTCTGACAGAGCTAGATTGCAGTTCATGGCATATCTGTTTAAAAGACTTCATTAGATTATCATTAGTTGCTAATAATGCATCATAATTATTTTTACAGTTAGGCTCATCTATTTCCTCTTCTACCTGCTTTGCAGAGATAACCTCTAAAGAACACGCTGAAGGACTATCAGTCTCTCTTTCAAAGGGTTTTGCACTGCATGAATTTCTAAACAATTCATTACCTACAAAAGATTTGTGTGAGTATCAAGATAGAGGCCCTAATTTCTTGAATTTATGTTCTTAATGTTCTAACTACACTGAGTACAGTGATCCAAATCTTGAAGATTTTAATTTATTTCTGGTAATAGGAGGCAAAGGTAGTCTACATATTCAGTTTCAAACTTGCTTTGCATATAGCTGCATAAGTCCACCAAACCATGTATAAAAATTGCCAATAATAGTTAGCTTTTTAAAAATTTTAAAGAACCAATTTCTTTCAAATAATAACCAGGCAGAATTTTTCTTATACAGTATAGAAATCAACTTGATGCTTTTTCTGGAAAAGCTAGTTTTCTGTAGGTATGTGTTAAGGTTCCATTTTTGTTTGTAATTCAGTACTGATTCTTAGAAGGGGAATAGAAATTTCAGGTGTTGAATGTATTTTCTACATCTGCTTGAAAAAGTAAATAAATTTCTGGTACCTTGAAGATTAACTGATATATACTGTTATAAGCTTTCTATTGACCAGAATCCACTAAATCAATTTATGATGGTGTATTTGAAATTTCTCCTGTTTTTTAAGTGTACCTATAATTCCCAGAATTCCTGAACTAGAAATTCTTGGGGCTCAGGAATTCTGGGAGTCCTCAGGTCATAAAGGGACCATAATTTCATATTGCTAGCATACACAGAGCTTCCTTGTATCATCAGAGGTGCCACCTTGATTTTTCTTAAAGAAACCCTGTGGCATATTCAACTAACAATATACTTTCTGTGGGATTATAGTTACTAGATAACAAGTTTATAAAATGACACTTGACAACATTGTCACTCTTTAATGATATGATCCTTTCTCAAGTGACAGGTTAAAGACCTTTTCCATCTAATAATCAATTTTACTGACTTAATTAATTGTGCATTAGTGAACAGGTGAATTATATTTATTTGGTGAGCCAAATGCAGCTTGAAATGAAAGTAGTCTTGAGCTCGGTGGACTCCTGAAAAAGAATATCAAAATTTAAGAGGTCAATGAAATAAACAGGTGGTGGACTAGGAAGAGGGACAGAAAAATAAACAATGAGATATTGTTTTGGTGCTTTCCATAGCCAAGCCTAGTATATTTCAAAGCTAATAAGTACCAGTAATGAATATAATCACAACTCACCACCTGCCTACCATTTATTTTTGAAACAGAATGTTTTATTACATTTTAATCTCCAATTAAACCATTGCATGCTGATAATCATTGTTAATTATACCATTACTTATGTCTAGAGGTTACATCCCAGGGCTGTTTGTTACATATAAAATCATATTTAGATTAATTCACTGAGGGGAGAATACAACCTAGTTCACCCTAATTCCTTTCTTGTGATTACAAAAATCTATTTTACATAAGCCCGGAGATCACTTGAAGTATTCAGCATGCTGTGCATTGATTGGCTTTTCTTATGCAAGAAGTCTCAGAAATTAAGTGATAATAGAAAAAAACAGGTGTATCATCTCAAACATATAGTTTTTCAGATGCCATTAATAATCTGCAGTCCTTTGTGGTACATTAGCCTCATCATGTAAAATCAATGTGTGAATTTATCTGTTTTTCTGAACATTTTCTCAAATTGTGCCATTACTGTGTTCATCATCTTATTTGAGAAACATGGCTATTCAATCTCACATTTGTAATGTATGTGATCTTCAACAAGGAAGAATGTATGTACAAGGGCACCACCATAAATTCTGCTAATCAAAAATAAAGTTAATTTGAGTTAAATGTCCTGAAGAGAATAACAACTCTCTTTTTTATGCTACAAGTATTTGAATGATTTCTATTCACTGTCTTAGAGGTACACAGCTTTTTAAAATTATATCTGATAGGTTCATGTTTGGATGTATGCAGGTGCCAGAAGAAATGCTGAATTTGACTCAATTTAAATGTCATTTAATTACACTAATTATACTCTATTAACAAATATTTACTAATGTATTTCTTAAAAGTATCCCTCCAAATATTTAATAATGTATCATTTTTGTTACATTAAAAGTTGCTACTTGGGGGCAAATTTTTGAAATATTCTACCGCTGCATCTAAAGCTTTCAATGCAGATAACCCCGGCTTTAGATTAGACATTTTTAGATCAGCTCTGTCCATTGATCTGGTCTGGAGTTCTGAGATCTTGTTTACATATATTCCCTTCAGTTAACATCATAGCTCACCTTCTTATCAATAACTTAGAACTTAGAATAATTTTTTTGTCACTTTGAATATACACTAATCGGCATACATTAAAATGAATTTTCGTTGCATACAACTCTCAAAGGGTCTCCACCTCTATATATACTCCATAAACATGACAAAATAAATAAACTTAGATCTTCTTTCTGATATCAGCTTCAGTCTTCTGCAAAATTTGAATTGTGGTGCCCTGGATTCCATAATGGTCTATTCTCTTGATTGCCGCACGCCATCATGGTTCAGGCTGATTTCTCCAGCTTTTGATCCTTGGATGTTTGTTTTTGTTCTTAGTTTTATTTTTCTTACCTTACTAAATGCCTTCAGATTTGTGGTTTGCCTTTTCAACTGTACCTGGATGGTTATCATTAGATCCTGGGAATATTATGCTTTTAAAATAAATAAACAAACAAACAAATAAAGGACATAGGACAAGCTTTCAATAAATATTGCAAGACAAAAAATGGTATTCTGAATTGGAAAGTAGAAAACCAGACCTAAAAACATATTTTTTTTTAATAGGGATGGGTGGCAGAGCCTGGTCTGTTCATTGTTCACAAACACTGTTTTTTTAGGAAGAGACAGTGCATCAGCAAAATCCCAAGCATTACTCCCATGCTGGGAATGGCCCAGCAGAAGAATGCAAACTCATTAGGTTTGCTTAAAGCAGCCCTGTGTCACAATGTCAAGAGAAGGACAAAGTCTGGGAAACTTGGCAGGAAGTTGAATGTCCCTGCATTATTATTTTTCACATGACTTGGTGATGGTGATGGCATCTGAAAATTCTGGAGAATTTTGTTTTTCTTTTCCATCCATGAGATGAATTGTTCTTTGCATTGCTTGCTCAGTGAAGAGACTGGAATGTCATGTGACAAGCACAAGATTACTTGAAAACTCCTACCAGCATTGTTTCGAGTAGCTGGGAAGCTTCTTTGTTATTAATATGTCAGGTACTTCATATTTCATATGGATGCTTCAAGAAAAAGTTTCGGTGAGAAGACATCAGTATTGTCAACTCCCCAAAATCATAGCACTAGGTAAATCTTGCTCTACCAGTTGTAAGTTTCATTTCATCCTTCACTGAAAAAAACCCTCATACCAAAAACCATCAGGTTGATAAGAACTCCGTTATCAACTTGCCAGAAAATGGGAAAATGTTAACTTAATTTCTTCTCTTTGTATTTGGAATATTAGTGGGATAAAAAGTGAAACTTTTTTTATCGTTCTGAAATTTGGGTACCTTGCCTGCAAATCTCATCTAATTATCTCAAGACAAAAGGAAAGGAAAGATAGTTATGAAAAGTACATTTCTTTCTTTAAAGGCCACAAAGTATAATATCTATTTGAGAGTAAAGAAACTCCATCCTCTCAGAAATTTAAATCTAAACTTTTTATTTACTTATTTAATTCATTACATTACATGCTACACATCTCACATTTGAACAGTTTTAGACAGCTTACAAGATCATAAACATAGGAATATAAAAAAAAAATGTTACTTCCAAGTTACAAATCGTTTGTGGATGTTAGTGGCACAAATGCATGGAATGGATGCAGCTATATCTCACAATGTACTAATAACTTGGGGTATTTTAAGACATTTTTTCTTTTATGCACTGAAAAGTTGATGTTAGCTGCCTTAGATATTTCTCTTTGAAACAGAAGAGCAGAATAGATAATGCTCTAAAGAAAGAAAGAATCTGCTTCTGAATCATATTGTGAGCCCTTTCTTTGCTGATTGGTTATGAGCATGGGGTTAAAAACTCAATTTTCTTTACAGAAGATCATTTTGACTTCAGGCAACTCAAAGCTTTCAAAATAGAATAAACCCTCAATGCTGCCATCTAGTGATAGAAAAATCAGTTTCCACAAAATTAAATATTTTTGAGCAAAACAGTCTCACATCCACAATCAACACCCATATAAGCAGAGATTAACATCAAAATTAACATTAGACCAACAATAAGAAGCAAACAATACCCTAATCAAGGAAATGCCAAATGAACAAACAATAAATAATAAGCATTCAGTGAAAGGAAGTCGGTAAAAGGGGCAATAAACCGCTTAGAGAGGGCTGTAAAGTACTGTGAAATGATATATCAGTCTAATTGCTATTGGTATTCTCAGATTTGAGAGTCCTCTATTCAATAATATTTTGAAAATGAGCTGCCATATGTAGATAGTTTAATTCAGTATTAGCTCTACTGAACTAAACTTCTCTGGACTGAGTTAGGAGCAAAACCAAAATGAAACATATCTGTGAACATCTAGAAACAAAGTTACAACTAGTAGCCACCATGGGTTTGTTAAAACAGATCATGCCAAAGCAATCTTATTTCATTCTTTGACAAAGTGACTAAATTAGTAGACCAATGAACTGCTGTGGACATAGTATACTTAGACTTCAGCAAGGCAATCAACAAAGTAGACCACAAGCTACTTCTTGGTAAATTAGAAAAATGTGGGATAGATAGCACCACCACCAGGTGGATTCATTACTGGCTGACAATTTGTACTCAACAAATAGTCCTTAATGGTACTACGTCTACATGGAGGGAAGTAAGCAGTACCACAAGGTTCCATCTTAGGATCAGTACTCTTCAATAACCTAATAAATGACTTAGAAAGGGAATAGAAGGGGAATTCACACAATTGCAGATGACACTAAGCTGGCAAGAATAGCCAACACCACAGAAGACAAGCTCAGGATCCAAAAAGATCTTGACGGACTTCAACAATAAGCCTTTTGCAACAAAATGAAATTTAATGTGGAGAAAAGCAACGCTTTACACCTAGGCAGGAAAAATCAAAGGCACAATTACAGAGTAGGTGGAACCTGGCTCAAAAACAGTAACTGTGACAAGGATCTTGGAGTTCTAGTGGACAGTCACTTAAACGTGAGCCAGCAGTGTGCAGCAGCAGCCAAAAAAGCTAATACAATCCTTGGTTGTTTAAACAGAGGCACAGAATAAAAATCATGTGAAGTATTAGTTCCACTTTATAAAGCCTTAGTAAGACCACACCTGGAATACTCCATCCAGTTTTGATCATCACGTTACAAAAAGTTGTTGAGACTTTGGAAAAAGTACAAAGAAGAGCAATGAAGATGATTTTAAAGACCTGGAGACAAAAACATATGAAGAACAGTCACAGGAATTGGGTATGGACAGTCCAGAGAAAAGAAGGAATAGGGGTGACATAATACCAGTATTCCAGTATTTAAGAATCTGCCATAAAGAAGAGGAGGTAAACTTATTTTCCAAAGCACCAGAAGCAAGAAGCAAGACAAAAAACAAGGGATGGAAACTAATCAAGGAGAGAAGAAACGTGGAATTATGGACAAACTTTGTAACAGTGAGGACAATGAGCCAGTAGAACAGCTTACCTTCAGAAGTTGTAAAAACCTTGATCACTTTTTTTTTTTACAAAAAGACTGGATAGCTACCTATCTGAAATGGTATAGAATCTCCTGCTTGAGCAGGGGGTTGGACTAGAGGATCTCCAAGGTCCCTTCCAGCTCTACTCTGATTCTAATTGAGGAAACACATTGCTCAATATGATCAATGCACAAAATAGGGAAACTGTGGCCTTTCATATTTTGCTGAACTCCAAATTCCTCAAGAATTATAAAGGATGCTGAAAGTTCTAGTTTAGTAACACCTGAAGGACCACATGTTCACATTATTGTGAACTTGTGGCCCTAACAAACTCAGGTATATGCTGGCAATACCTAGAAGACTATGCTGACTAAATATTTTTAAGAGTTGAATCCTTAACAGTCCAAAGATTGCTAAGTTGGGAGGAAATGATTAAGTGTTTTGAGTTTCCAGTTTTAATATTTTCCTAAAGATGCTGTAATGCTTCTTCAGCTGTGCTCTAATCACACATTCTCAGTGGTGGGATTCAACCAGTTCACACCACTTCGGCTGAATCAGTTGTTAAATTGCTAGCTGGCCCCTCCCCGCCCCTTCCAGGAGTCCCCAACACACCCTGTTTTTGCTCCCAGGAGGCTTCAGGAAGGTCTACTAAGCCCAAAAAAGGGCATGGGGGGCAGGGCAGCCCTTTTTTGCTCCCAGGGTTGCAAGCAAGGCCTACTATGCCCAAAATGGGGCATGGGGGTGACCCTCCCATTTTTGCTCCCAGGGGGGTGCAGGAGGCCAAGTGCTGCCTGTCACACCCCCTGGCCATGGCCACCATGGTCACACCCACCAAGCTGGTCATTAGGGCAGAGAACCGGTTATTAAATTATTTGAATCCCATCACTGCTTAGATCAACACTGCTCCCCAAATATCAGTCCAAATATCCTATCCTATAAGATAGGATTACAAAATTTGGAAAGTCTTGGAGTTTCTTATTGATTCATACACATACAAGATCATGGAAGAGTTAAGTTGTATTTCTTTTCCTTTTTCTCAGGACGTAGTTGCTATGTCTCTATCCTTTGTGTTTCATTGCTCTCTTCCCCTTTCCCAAGAATAGCTCTATGTTCTTTCACACCAAGTAATCTAATCATAAAGAATTTTCTGAAAAAGTTCAGACTATGTTATTCAGTCTTTCTTTGGGAACAGACTTGTGCCTGTAAGAAGAACCACCATTAATGAAATGTGGCTCTTTATTGCTGGCTGCAGAATATAACACAAAGCATTACAATGGAAACCCAAACACTGTGCTAGAAATACAGATAGAAAATCACAAATTAATATGCATCACATTGAATCACTGTGGTTTATGCTACAATGAATACTGGAGAAGTAACTGTTGATGTTATCACTGTTTTTTTAAGGGTTACCAAGGTGATGGTAATAAGACTGTCAACCAGAATAGTGCAGAGACTAAAGGTTACATTCCAAAGGGACATCTCTCAAAAGAAATTATATGATGGATGATCTATTCTGCTCACATGCAATCTGATCTCATGTAAACATACATTTTAAAAGAATTTTTTTTTATTAAAAAATAATCTGACATGAAAGGATGGAATAATGCTGGAATGAATTAAGCATTTAAATTCCACTTGGCTTGCCAATAGCTGAGATGAATTCCAAAAGGGCAGCTATTTAAATTGTCATTCAAAGCTGGTTTTTACTATTAAAATGTGGATAATGATGTTAGTTTGTTCTCCAGTTTAGTTTCAGACTCTCCGGACATTAGTTACTTCATAAAAGCTGCACCAAGGACTTCCCATTTTTGAAGTTTTACTTTGCAAGTTCTCCTTTATGTATTATTTATGGGGTAAGGAAACAAAAAAAATTCTTAAAAGTTAATTTTGTGATTGTCCTCCCCACCCTTGTTTTCATTCTCAGCAACCACCCATTATCAACTTTTGATTTGGTGTCATTTTCCCCTTTTGTAATTGTTTGCATTTTCTCATTGAGTTGTCTCATGAATAAACCCCTGTTTGGAAGCCCTGAGGTGTTGGCATTATGCTGTATATACAAACCAGTGTCGCCCCTGTGTTGAAACGGTTGATTTTTAGGAACAGTTGATGATGTCAAATTGAAGCAAAGGTCCACTTGCTATAGTTCCTGGCATGTCTCCAAGGATTCCTTCCCAGAAAATTTCCTTTCCCCCACCTTGACCAACAATTTCCCAGTTGTTGCTCTCAAGAACACCATATCTGCTGCTGTTGCTCTTGCTAGATGCTATTGAATAGTTCTTAATTGGGCATGATGGTTGTTGGATATATCGGGAGATAAAAATAAATACATTCCTCCATCATTTTTGCTGCTATTGTCTTGTGAAATCAGTAGCGTGGTTATGACAAGAAAACTGTTTCTTGAAAAAGACGGTTTTGTTTGAGAGTTGAATGTTGCCTTAGCAGAAAAATATTATGGACCAATTAAGTCCAGCTATTGATAGTTGATCACTGGATTTCCCGAAGTGGAAAGCTGGTATTAGCTGAAGTCCAGCGAACTCTATGATGCACCTTGAACTGTGTCAATACTTGGATACTTTCTACCCCGTTTCCTATGATATAACACAAAGCAGGAAGAGCAATTAAATCAAAACTATATCTTGTTATCCTGAGCCTAATGTATGATAACTCTTGATGAATTGTTTCTGCTTAATCATAACATGAAATTTGCATTTCATAACATGAAATTTGCAGAGTTAAAAAATATAGTAAGTAGTTACAGAGTATTGTTTTAATTAAATAGACTAGGATAAAGAGATAAAAATGATGGACAAAACTCTGTTGGAAACTGCATCCTATCAATTTCGTAGGGTGTGAGTAACAGTATGGTGGTTTGCACAAAAGTCTGTAGATTATATATCTCAGTTTCCATGAGTTAATATGGGGAAGATTGGGACTTGGTTGCGTTTGTGGTCATATTAGGAAAAATATACCAATAGAAAAAGTCTACACCAGTAACAAGGATGCCATCTGTGGCAGAGATATGGCTAAAACTGGTAACCTAATTTTCTCCCTTACTAAAAAATGTTAAGCCCCTGTCACACTGCACCAACGGATGGAAAGAGGATGTAAAACGGATAGAAATACACTGTGCCATCGTTGTGTTTAACGCGATGCTTTCCGTTCAGGTACTCACTGCCTCCATTTTGGCTCCCTCTCTATCCGTTCCAGCATCCGCCTCTATGTGACATTTCACCGCCTCAAAGGTATTTTGACTGCTCAAACTTTTGGAGCGGAAGAATGTTATCCAATGCATCCGTTCTGCCATCCCCTCTAGGGCATACGGGGGACATCCGTTCTGTCATCCCATTACGCATCTGCTTACTTTCTAGGCATCCGCTGCAATCACGCAACTTCAAATCCGTTCCAGTTGGTAACGGACGCAGGGAGGAAGAAGAAACGGATGTGCAGCGGTTAAGCTAGCACGACGGAGAAAGGATGAAAGCGGATGCAAATTCGCATTGCATCATCCGCTACGCATCCGCTTTGCCATCCCGCTTCTACATCTCTACGCTAATCCTCTTACGCATCCACTCTGCATCCTCTACGCTCCTCTACGCATCCGCTCTGGCATCGCTTCTGTGATCCGCTCTGCCAACCGCGTGTCCCATCGCCCTGCGTCCTTCCCCCGTCCGTCCTTTCCGTGTTTATCCGCTCTGGTTATGCCAAATTTGTTCCCCCTTTTGAGCAGTGGGATAACAACGCGCATGCATTTTTCTCGTCCGCTGTGTCCTTTTTACAAACGTTTTGCATCTGTTGGGCAGTGTGACAGGGCCTTTACTGAAAATATTGACTGATCAATAACAAGGTGGATGGAGAAGTCTGGCCCATGAAGTAATGATCATAACACATGGAAAAATGAAACTTGGAATGTAAGGGGAAAAAGTGGTGAAGAGCATAAAATAGGAAATGAAACAAAAAAATAAAAATAGGTACATTAGGTATGTAGGAAATCAAGAATTGGGGAGGAATGTAGTAAATGTGAATGAAGATGGTTTGATTTTGTGGCATGTTGATTAATGAAAGGATAAAATGTATGTCAGAAAGTATGAAAGGATATCAACTAGGTTGTTATAAATATATATAGATTGATGATAGTTATATTTCAGTTAACAATGATAATGGATGAACCAGAAATTAATTTGGGAAAAATTATCCAATATTTCAAATTAATTAAATTGAAAAGAAAAATTATTCTGTGATGTAACAGTGGAAACAAAACAACAGAATATAGGAGACATGATTGGGCCATTTGGGGACCATGAAAAATGGTAAGATATGAATATCTGGTTAGAAAAAGGTCTGTATCTTTTGAAAATACAATTCAAACATCTATATATACATTCACATGACAAAGAAGTGAATATCAAATATGAATTATAAGGCATAGTTGATTTGATTGTGATGAAATACAGAAAGAATTAGAAAAAATGTGCAAGGTGGATGAGAGATATTGAATGTAGGACACTGGTTTATTTGGAAATGTCAAGAGTGAATCTTAGAGAGAAAATAGACACAAGATTAGAAAAGAAAAATGAAAAATATATTCTATAACCAGTATACAGATTAAAAGATAATTGCAAAAAAAGGTAATCAAAGACAACATGGAATGGTTAAAAATAAACTGAGTCAGAGAAGTGCAGAGCACTTTTTATAGAAATAAAATAATGCTTTGGAGATGAGTGGAGAGGGCTAAAAACAGAACCTCCAGCATAGTGAACAAATTAAAAATAAAAAGTAGGGAAGTGATTTAGGATGGATTGAAATTATGGAATGTTGGAAGGTAGGTGTGCATAGTAGTTCTCTCTGAAGTAGGAAACATGCTTCTTTAAGGTGCTGCCAACAAGTACTGCAAATATACACCACTCCAGATCCAAAGGATATTTCCTCCTTGGGATCTGAATACAGTATGGCTCTAATTGGAAGAGGTATTTTAGAGCCTAGTGGGAATCATAGTGCTAAGCTGAACTATGGAACAGAAACAAGGTCTACAATGGTAATCATTGACTTACAATCATAACTGAGCCTGGGATTATGGTCATACGTTATGACCATAGAATGATGAATTATAGAATTACTTAGAATTATTATCATTCACCAGGTCACCTGTGCTCAATTTTGTGACCTGTTTTTGTAGTGTTTGTTAAGCAATGGCGCCAATTGTGAAGCAAACCATTATAGCCAATGGAAACCAGAAATAAACAGCTGCTTCTGGCAAAAAAAGAAATTGTGGTCATGTGATGATGGGATGCTGAAAATGGCTATCAATGTGAGGCAATTGCCAAGCATCCAAAATGCAATCACATGATCACAGGAGGGGCAGCTATTAAAATTTTGAGACTGGGACATATGCAGTTCTGGCGAAGTCCATGGTAACTCTGACCAGTCTCGAAGCGCTGGTCATAAGTCAAGGACTATCTGTAGTTCTGATTAATGTTATTTTTTATTGGAAGATTCATAGGTTTGACCTTGTATGCTGTGTTTTAACCTTGTACACCACCCAGAATCATTGCTGTCAGAAGGAGCCTTGCAATGTTAGTGCTTAGAAAAAATGATAAAAAAAAATCATAAATGCTGTGAGAAACTTTAGAAATATTAACACTGCAAGTGTAGATAAATGTGACTGTAGTTTGCTTTTGGATAGTTCTATGACTTGTTTATTATCTTTGTGAAGAATACACCTATGTCTGATTGATGGGAAAATGCCATTCCCTACACAGACGTAAAAGGAGTAAGAATGAACTTAAAAAGTACAAGCAGATTGGTCTGTTAGTAGATTAGTCTAACTGTGAACAAAATGTGGAAGTGCATCATGGTTTTATGCCCAACAGACAAGTGCAGATTAGATTTTTGGTTTCCATGAAGTTTTTGGGAAATATATCAATGTAAGAATGAATGTTTATTGTAAATTTGCTGATTTTGAGAAAGCCTATGATAAAGTGAATAGTATTGAATTGTGGAATGCTTTGTTTAACTATTGTACTAAAGTTGATTGTTGAAAGAAGTAAGAATAGCATATTGAAGACCTTCTGGTTCAGCATTCAATGTTGAAGAAGTAATGGGGATTCTTTGATTTGGCCATGTAAAACCATAGGAACTGCAGTTCCTACCAGTTAACATATGATAATAATATGATCATATTTGATAATATCATTGTCACCTTTAAAGGCCTACATGTCTAGGGATATGCCCAAAACTATCTAGTTTGGTTTGAATCACCCATCTAATGAGATCAGAGAGAGAATGCTTATGCAAGATTTACCAAACAGGGAACAGTATTTGAGGAGACCACATTGTCAAGGCTTCTTGGTGCTGGCTTTCTTCTGCTGAAACAGTGTACCCTATATGGACCATGTTCCCCTTATTATGTTTTCAAAGAACCTTAAAAATGTAGGCATAATGGATGGCTTGTAGAATGAGTAAAGGCAACCTTACAGTGCATTAGGTTGACTGTAATCCATTTTTAAATAATTGCTTAAACTGCTTTTGTCTTTTTAATGTTATTGTGAAGACCCAGAGTGTAACACAAACGTAACAAAATCCAAAACGTAAAAAAATGTCCTTTAATGCCTCCAACTTGGCCCTACTACTGTTCAATAATACTCAGTTGGAGATAAAACGTACTCAGAAATAGTCTTCAAAAGAAAGCAATACAGTCCAAATTTAATGAGCAAATAGAGGTGAAATAAAAAACCAAACAAACTACAATGACAAAATTTCCACAACGGAACAAGAGAAACATTTACCAAATTCAAGGAGATAACAAGGCACAGTCTGTTGGAAGGATGCCAACCAAGATAACTTCAGACCAAACTGAAACATGCTTTGTTTCCAGCATTTGCCAGTACGCAGGTCCAAACTCTTACTCAGTTCTCATACCTGCAGCCCATGAAGAGGATCAAGGTTCTTTCCTCCCAAGGAGACCAATCTCTCCCTTATCCTCTCCTCCCTGTGTGCCCTAAGATGGATAGGGGATTGCCTGGGTCCTCCTCTGACTGGTCAGCCAGCCTCTACTCTTCCCCAGCCTCCTCCACAACCTCCAGAGCCACACTTCCACTCCCTGTCAGCTGTTTCTCCTCTCCCTCAGAGTCAGTCTCCACCAGGAGCATGACAGTTATAGGTTTATTCTTATTGACTGGAGTGTCATATGGATGAGAATGATTGAATATGATTTATTGGATCATATTTATTACAGAAAATTATATAATGAATGTACTTGTTTGGAAATGTTTGGAATTTTCATCTGCTTTTGTATGCAGGTAGTGCTGTATTGTTAATTGAGTAGCCAAAATATTTGTAGCAAATATTAATTAGATTATATGATGCAGTAAGGAGTATGAATTAATATTTGTACCAAATATTAATTAGATTATATAATGCTGTAAGGAGTATGAATTTGCAAAGTAATGTATCAAAGACTAAAGTAGTTTTTTATTTAACTGGGAGAATGGACTGAATATTTTCAAATTAAACAACAATCAACAAAAACATCGAGCAAGTGAAGAATTTGTGTACTATGCCAAGAGTTTTTTTAAAGATGAAAATGCTGTTTAAGGAACAATGTAAGATATAAAAAAACCCTGGGTATTTAGGTAATATGGGTTTTATTATAAGGAATGAATACCATATTTTGTCAGAAGAAGTGAAAATATACATAACAACATGCTTTTGTTTCTTTATTATCAAACTAAGAGTTGGATATTGTTGAAGAAGGCAAGTAAAAAATGGACAAATTAATATTAGTTTAGCCCTGAGAATGAACCTTAATCGTTAACATTTTGTGTAACAGTCAGCAAAGAGAAATCAGTAAGTTATCAAGATTCTGTTATTATACCCTCCAATGATAAAGGTCCAGTAATTCTTGTAGTGCCTGTTTTCTTTCCTGGTCTACCTTGGAGGGCTAGCAGGTGTGTCATGATAAGTGCAATGGGAATCTGTATGTGAACTGATTACAGAAGTGAATGTTTCATGCAAAAAATATATTTAGATGTGGTTTTGTCCCACAGAAAGAATTGACAAGAATTTAGTCCAAAACAAATGTAATATAAGGTAAGGATAGGATAGGATAGGATAGGATAGGATAGGATAGGATAGGACAATTTTATCGTCAACTTTTTATTGTAAGCACACTGGCCTACATTAAAAATGAAATTCTGTTGCCTGCTCTCAAGAGAAAGTGTGTATCTACCTAAACTCATACCTAACACACATACACACATGCTATATACATACATATATAACTGCACCATATCTATATATATGTATGGTATATACACATAGACACACACACAGAGGTATATATTAATCACTGTCCATATTGAATACGTAGCAGAAAGAGAAAACTTGAAAATTCACAAGGTTTATGATATGTGGAACAAAATTGTATGAATGTTATCTCTAAAGATAGTCCAGACAAGAAACATAAACGCTACCTTTCTCGTAAAATTAAAAATAACAGAAACTTTCAAGTCTTAAAATACTTCACTCCTCATTTACTTCTACTTTCAACAAAACTAAGGAGGTGCCTTCTAAGGCACTCTTTCTCTGGGCTCAGATACATTTTTCATAATAGTTATCTAAGCGGTGCCTTTTTTACTTCTTTCTCTCCAGGTTTCTCCCACAACATACCATTACAATGAAAGATAAATGAAAAGGGCCAGAGAATGAGAAAGATCAAGAAATGATGGCTAGAGTGACCTGATAAGATCAGAAAGGTAAGAATTTTAATGAGCAATGTGTGAAATGGTAGGGATGTGTGATAGAAATAAGATGATATGTCGAGAAAAATATAACAAATGATGTTGATATAAAAAAGACAGTTATGTTTCCTCCCCTCTTCCTTTATTTCATGAATTTCTCCAAGCAATTTCTTCAAGCCCTGAGGCTCTGAGGAGCCAAAAGTCACCCTGGATGGGTGGTAAAGGCAGAGGGATGCTTCAGTGGTCGTGAGGAGAGGAGAGTCTCCTCGACTGATCCAAAGAAAACCCCTCCATCCAAACTAAAAAGAGAACTGCCAGCATGGCTGAATCGAAGCCGGAAGGAAGCTGAGACAAAAGTTAAAGAGAAAGGAAAGATCTTGTAACAGACAAGAATCACTCCAATTTCTGCAGTGGCATTTTCCTTAGAAAGTGGCACTCAAAAGAGGAAATTAGCTGCGATTAACTATTGGGAGTGACTTTCACATTTAGTAAAGAAAAAAAAAGATATTGCAGCTAGAAGTAACTTTAAAAGTAAAGGACAGATTGGTTTGGTTAACCCAAATTTCTGGACTGTATTTTTACTACTACTCAACTTGAAAAACGTTGGGAAACTATTGGAAAACAATCTTATTCAGAGACATATTGATTGTAGTTAAAGTGTCTTAATTTAGCGAGTTTTGCTCTCTTTCAATAAACCATCATGCTTTTGAACGTGCATGCTGTTACAGCCTATTGTTTGCAGCGTAATAGCAGCAGCCATTGGAGCAATAAATTCCTCCCAACTAGTAAATAGCAGCTGAAAGTAAAACAATTAAACCTTTCCTTGCAGACTCTCAATACTACCTCATTACTTTAATCAAACACTGATTAATTCATTACCTCAAAACTTACATTACAACTTTTCTCCACCGCATTATTCCTATATCAATGGATTAGATAATCAATTTCTGGAAAATATTAATGGTTTAATTGATTTATTGTTTTGAATGATTAGTGTGATTAGATTGTATTAGTGCAAAATGGTGTGATACTGATTAGTTTAAAAGATCAAGATGCATGTAATTATGATTAGTAAAATTAGTGATTTAGTCATTTAATTGAAACAAGTGTGATTAATGATTTAGTGTAATTAATTTTGATTCAGCAATGAGTATAATTAATTGATTTAGGGCTGATTGTTGCTTAAGCAAAATTATTTGATTAGAGAATTTATTGCCAATTGATTGATTGGTGTGATATTGGCTATATTGATAACCCAAAATTGGTTCATTAAGTAATTAATCAAAGTACCATTTTAACAAAACCTACCATGCCAAGAAAAAAAATCCAATGTAAACTCCACAACCTAAAGGAGAAAAGTAAATCCCCACCAATGATCCAACAAGGAACTCCTGCAACATTGCCTGAAATTTGCTATAAAACTCTAAAGATAAATGAAAATTACCATCTCAAATGTCTCTATTAACCAAATATGCTCATCATGATTGCATTAGAATACAGCAAGCAAATATTCAATACCTAGAAACCATTCAAATAGTTTCCATATCTCTGGAATTATTCATGCAGACCAAATTTGGTTCTTGTGAAAGATTGATACCACCATTAGAAAAACTATGATATAACATCCCTTCGGCCACCATATGTAAATCCCTGGACGCTTGTAAAAAAGATTATCCAAACCTTGAAAAAAAAGACCCAAGCGCAAAAAACCTGAAAACATCCAACAGCTACAAAAACCATACTCTCTAACCCAACAACACAACACAATCCACAAAAAAATAAATTAAATCAAGACAAATAATAATACCCAATCCTCATTCAGAGAACTGTTGAGCGTTGAATGGAATGTCCAAACACCCATCTTGATTTTACGTCTAGAGGACATTCAGTGGCACAAAAGAGACATACACAACGTCAAAAACATCATCAGTGATTATCAAGGCATTCAGCCATTCTTCCCTAATGAAAACACTTAGGCATTTCCCACATTGCCAAGAGCACAAAAAACAGAGGCGGCTCTGTGGCCTCATCTTTCTGCAGGGTCATTTTGCAAAAAATGAATCAAGCAAATTGTTAAATTCATTTATACTATCAATTCACTTGCCAAAAGCAAACACCAACCATTTTAAAGAACCTCCGTGTTCTCGGCCCTGACCCTAACCATACAAGCAAGCTGCCCGCTCCCGTGTACTCTGCCACAAACTCAAAAAACGTTTAGACAATGGAGAGAAGGGGACCTGGTAACATTGGACTACCATCGCTTGGACTGTATTCAAAAGTAAGGTCACACCAACCACGGGACAACTCATACTTTAAACCTTCCAGTACCAAAATCCTTACTTCAGCCATCCACCGGAGTCACCCAAAGCACTTTGGCGACGGCACACCCCCTAAACTACGCTCAATTTCCAACTTACAGACTGGCCTTAAATGCAAGCAGACTCAATGTCCAAGATAGCCTTGTGAACTAATAAATATGTGGAATTTTACTCTATATAAATAGGCTTAATTTGTACATTCATATTTTGAATCCTGTGAAACCCATTGGCCAACGGCATCCCTCTCTGATTCTCACATCACCACAGTAAAAGTTACCATGTTTACCAATAGAATCGTGATAATTCGTAGAAGGAGGTTGGTGTTGCTCATCTTCATAAAAAAGTCCTTAAACATTCTTAAAAAACATGCCAAGGTTTACTCTCAGGTGTTGCGTCTTCCTGTGAGACCACATTATCTGTGAACTAACCTTAAATATCACATTTCAATTCTTACTATGTTACAGAGCTCCTGATTATGAACATCGAACATGTAAAAACAAAGCCTAAATTCACAAACTAACATGGCAACAATCCTGCCCACACACTTTTTATATCTTTCTTGGTGACTTTCAATCTTACTTCAATTATTTGGACCCTAACGAAGTACAACTGAACCACATACATGGCAACCTTCTATCATGCGTTTACAAATTGGACTGAACAACTAGTAACCCAACAATACTAGACCTTAAACCAACTGCGCCTCAATCTCATCTTCTGTCAGTAGTTTTGAATTTAACTTTATGGAATACAAACTAAAGAACCCTTTCCAACAGTGACCACACATATGATTGACTTTATTTCAAACATAAGCCCAATAAAAATCATCACAATGACGGAATCCCCAATTATAACTTTAAAAAAGGGCAGCTATGATCTTATAAACAACGATCTTCTCATCCCTTGATTGGCAATCTCTATTCACTGGATGCAATACTGTAGAAGACCATTACAAACATATTTTTACTTGAAGTCAAAAGAGTCATACAAACTATATGTACCATTAAAAACAACTCCCAAAACCAGAAAAAACAAATTATCCATTAACAATAAGGAAAACTTCATCCAAAAAGAAAATCAACTTTTGGCAGAAAAACAAATCTGGTCACGTTGCCAACTTCAAAAGCCGATACAAAAATTTATGTCACCAGATAAAAGACTGAATGCACCAATTATCACATTAAACAAGAAGAAAAAACTTCTTATACACAAAATTCCACCCCACGCTTTTTACAATTTTGTAAAACAACAAACTAAAAAGATTCAAAGTCCATCCCAGCCCTGATAGAACAATGGTAAAGACTGCCAATGACGACACCATTAAAGCCAACAATCTTGAACACATTCTTTGGTTCAGTATTTGTAAAACAGCAATGATCATGCCCAGTATTTCCTAGCTGAACCACAGAAAAGCTACAATGATCGAATGCAATCAATTTACAGAAGACAATGCTGAAAAAGCACTACGCAATCTAAAAACCATCTCTATCTATTGGGACCGGATGGAAATGTGCCTACTTCTTAAAAAAAGCTATTCCACTGCCACAGCCGAACCTCTCTGAGCATAATCTTTGAAAAATCTTTCAGGACCAGCTCCTTGCCTAACCTATGGTCCACAAGCCAACAGTCATCCCCATCTTCAAAAAGGGAGACCCTAGCCTTGTTTGAAAATTACAGGCCAATCTCCTGCTTGCTGCGTCACCTGTAAAGTCATGGAATCATTTATTAACTAATCCATGATCCTCCACTTAGAGAAAAACAACCTACTTCCTAATAAAACAATTTGGTTTCAGAAAAAAAACTATATCCTGTAATCTGCAACTTTTACACTGCAAAATCATATGGACCTACACAAACTTTGATCAGGGCAAAACAATAGATGCCCAATCTACATAGACTTCTGTTGAAGGCTTTGATTTAGTTGGTACACGACAAACTATTCCTAAAACTAAAATCTTATGGTTTCTCTGCGACACCTGCATAAAACTGGATAGAAGCATTCATGTCAAACAGACAACAAATGGTCAAAAAATTGGGAATGTCCTATCAAATGCTGTAACCTGTCAAATAGTGGTGTCCTCCCAAGGCAGTGTTTTCGGACCAACTCTCTTTCATACTCTACATAAATGACCTCTGTGATCACATTAGAGGCAACTGTGTTTCTCTTCGCTTATGATGTAAAGCTGTTCAATACCACAGACAATACTTGCTACCCTTCAAAAAGATCTTGAACGATTGTATCGATAATAACAAGACCTCAACTATGTGTTAGAATGGTCAAACAAATGACAACTTCAAATCTCAACAAATAAATGCTCTGTTTACATATTGGCAAAAAAATCAGAAAATTAAAATACAAGGTGAATAGTCAAGACCTTGTTGATGACCCAAACTTGTCAAAAAGACCTTGGAGTACTCATCTTAAAATGATCTAAATGCTAAGAGCCACTGTAAACTACACTAAGCCAAAAAAGGCATTAAGAGTGTTAAACCTAATCCTGCATAGCTTTTTCTCTGGTAATATCACACTACTAACTAGAGCGTACAAAACATTTGCTAGACCAATACTTGAATACAGCTCATCAGTCTGGAACCCGCATTACATATCTGATAAAAATTAATGAAAAAGTCCAGAAATATTTCACAAGAAGAGTTTTCCACTCCTCTAATCATAGCAGAATACCTTATGCCACCAGACTTGAAATTTTAGACCTAGACAACCTAGAACTACTCCGACTTCGGTCCGATTTAAGTATAGTACATAAAATTATATATTGCAATGTCCTACCTGCTTCAACCACAACAATACAAGAGCACACAATAGGTACAAACTCAAGGTAAACTGCACCAAACTTGATTGCAGGAAATACAACAGAGTGGTCAAAGTCTGGAATACTCTACCTGGCTCTGTGGTTTCTTACCCAAACCCTAAAAAGGGGTATAAGTATATACATAGTTATGAATACATGAAATGTTACATTTAAGAAAAATAAAAGAAACAATAGGACAGGGATGGTAGGCATGTTGGTGAGCTTATGCACGCTCCCTACAGACCTCTTACGAAAGGGGTGAGGTTGATAATAGCCAGTCTAAGGTTAAAGTTTTTGGGATTTGTATTTTATTTTCTGATTTTCTGATTTTTTTTTGCCAACATGTAGGACAGAGCATTTATTTGTTGAGATTTGAAGTTGCCATTTGTTTGACCATTCTGACACATACTTGAGGCCTTGTATTGTTGGTGGTGTTGTATACAGGGGTGGGATTCTACAGGTTTGTACCTTTTCTCGAGAACCGGTTGTTAACATTCTAAGCAGTTCAGAGAACCGGTTGCTTGAAGAAATTACTGGCCTAATCCTGTGAGGAAGGCAGGAAGGAAACATTCTGGCGTTGCTTATAGAAACTGCCTCTCAGTTAACCCTTATTACATTCTTGGCAGGACAAGACTTCCTGTCTCTGGCATGTCTCTGGAGTTTTTTTCCTCTGCTTTGCTGGTACTTTGCTTGTGTGGAGTGACCATTCAAAGTTACAATGGCACTGAAAAAATTGACTTATGACCATTNCATTCAAAGTTACAATGGCACTGAAAAAATTGACTTATGACCATTTTTCACACTTACGACTGTTGTAGCATCCCCACAGTCATGAGAGGCCAGGTGAGGAGGTGCATGCCTCCATGTGAGTGATATTGAGTTGGCCACACCCAGCCAATAATATGACCACCAAGCCATGCCCATCACCTAAGCCATGCCCACAGAACTGGTTGTTAAAAATTTTGAATCCCATCCCTAGTTGAATAGCTTTACAAACACCCTGTGTTTTTTAGGAAAATACTGCACTATTACTAAGGGGTTTTCTTTTAAATCAGGGAATCTAACTGGGCAAGAACAGAGAAAATTCAGTTTCTCTGGTTTTTGACATTTAATTTGCTCTGTTTCTGAATCATTTGGAAAATTTGCCAAATTCCATTGACACAGATACATTCAAGAAATCCCTGCCTGAAAACTGTTACCATTTTTGATCATCCATCATCTGTTATATACATTTTTCCAGAATATATATATTTTAAAAGTCATTTCTTTCATGTCATATATTTTTATGCATACTTTCCCTTAACAAGTACTTTTTATGCTTGCTTCTCATTAATACATGTTTTTGTGCAATTGTTTGAGTTACAGACCAGACTACAAAGTTAAACAAGTGGATTTAAGTAGGCAAATGCATTTTGGTTTGTACATTGGTTCAGACAGCATTCAAATAAACCTTTGGAGAATTCAATTCTACTCCCATCTTGTTACTAAAAGTGCTGCTGAAGTTTTGAGTGTGTGAGCAATTGTGGAGAGACTGGGAATGTAATAGAAGCAGTATTACTCATAAACTACTGTGATATAAAGAAAGAGTTTTTAGAAAATAGAAGTCCAGATTGCAAAAAAAAAAAAAAACCCNGATTAAAAAAAAAAAAAAAACCCCTAAGAAAAATATTCCAGATTAATATAATTGGACAGCCAATTTGTCTACTGGTTAAGACACCAGCTAGAAATCAGGAAAGTGTGAGTTCTAGTCCTGCATTATGCATGAAAGCCAGTTGGATCATGTTTATCATGAACAGTTTCAATCATTCATTCACAATTCTAAAGGCTTAGGCATCAAGCCTGCCTGCCTATCTATTTATTAAATTTGTTTGCCACCCATTAACAAAAAGCAAACCCTGCACTTTTGGGAAAATGCAGGAAGAAGAAGAATAGCAAACGTAACTATTTGGAAGGAGAGAATTAATTGCACAAAAAACGATCTCACTTGAAATAAATTCTCAGTTGCATTCCACTTCCAATCTCCATCTTTCTTCTTTTCTCTCCTCACTTCAGCTGCTAGATTTAATTTTTAGTAACAGGTGGATCCTTTAGTTTCTGTGAATTGGTATAGGACATTGCACTTCATGAGATTTATAATTCATTCCAACCATATCAACATGTTTAATTATGCCTAGTATTTAATCTCCACCATACCACTTAAATCACAAAGTCTAAAATTAAACCTCCTAGAGACTAATCTAATAATAAACTCCTATGACATTTGGTGGGAAAAATTGAATCTGTTTAATTGCACAGTATTGTCATCAGTTTAAAACAAACCCTAAAGGATATTTTGAAACTGTTTCAACTGTTTGACTTTTTTAAAAAGATGCACAAACACTTCTTCAGGTGCCTGTATTTTGTTTTATCAGGTTCTTCCTTTATGGAAACAAGCTAGCCATACCATTTCAAGCAAACAGAAGCTCCAGCCTACAATTAGAGAAATTGCCTAGTGATGAGAACCACTGGCTTCACTGATGCTCTTTATGGAAATAGCACTTAACCAACTCAGTGGCAATTACCAATTACATGAAAGCAAAGATTAGTGCTTGGAGCTGAAACAAATACAGTCCTGAAAGCAGTTCACCAATGTGCTGTTTGCTTAATTTGTAAGTGTGCCTCATCTTGTTCATCTATAAATTTTATTTTTCTGGAATTATATTGACATTGATATGTTACCAGGTGTAGGATGGTGATCATTTTCAATGAGCAAATAATTAGCAATAATCCTAACATTAAAATCAAATCAAAAATCAAAATTCAGGAGAGAAGTAAACAATATGATGGGAACTAGTGTCATCTTACCAGATTTGGACAAATTTGTGAAAAAAAATATTTCATTGTGATATATCATTTTTAAGCCATCAATGGCAGAACATGTGATCAAATGGCAGAACATGTGATCTTAGATTAATTTTCGCACTCTCTTCTTCTGATGGAACCTTCTCCAAAATGATTCTATTCTATTGTGTTGAAATTCATCTCCCTAATCACAGCCAGCATGATTAATGAACATTTTAGTTGTGTATGATGAAAACTATGGTTGATCATATCTGAAGCATGCTTGGGAAAGGTTGGTCTTGCAGTAAAGGGCATACTTGAAACAGAAGATAGATCAATCTGTTGATGTTTTATATGGAAGATTCTTAAACTTTTCTTTTAATGATGATTAAATTCTTCTACTTCATCTTGAAGTCTATCCAGTTTAAGGATATATTGAGTTAAATATAGCAGTGGCCTAGGTTGCCAACTGAATCCTGTGGTTGTCTATGAGGTTGGGCCAAGACAGAGACATCCTATGTAGGGTGGAAAAAGCTGGACATTTGGAGTGCACCCCAGTGATCCATGGACATGCATGTGATCAAAGGAGCATGACCCTAGAAGTAAGAGTCCTATGAATTAAGTCACAATGAATTGTTGCATGGCCAACTTTTGCTTAGGGCATCAATCCAAATAGGCTTAAAATGCACATTACAATGTGGAAAATATGAGTTGGCCTTCAGTATCACGGAAGACATGTGATTATTTTAGAGAGATGATAGGAAAGGATGGTATCATAAATAATCACATGTTTCTTTCATTTTACTTTAATATCTGAAAGCGTTATTGATCTTTGAAACAAGATTTAAAAGAATCTGGTGACCAGAGCTGGAGATGTAATGTATTAATGCATATAGAAAAGATAAAATCCCTTTTCAAAATGTTTCTAGTACACTGTTACCAATCTAACTTTCTGTATCATTGCTATAAGGATTACCTTTGGAATCAGATATACTCTGCTATGCTTTAAGCCTAGTTGAGTAAAAGGTAATGAACAATGACGGCTTTGAAATTCTGTTGTGAAGTTCATTGGAAATCTGATAAAATAAAGTAAAAGAGAAAGAAAAGTGAATCTTTCATTAAGGAGCCTAAAATGAGGATTCTGCTTCATCTGGGTCAGAGTAGATAACTTTGATCAGCACAGATGAAAGGCTGTTAAATCCCCATTGACCTACCAGGTTTCCCATTTCTATATTTTGCTTCCTAAACCAGACATCACTTTCAACCATGATTCATCTAGGCAGTAATTAATTAAAAGATCAAAGATATACATTTTTTTTATTATTAGCAAATTTAAAGATTAGCACTTCCTCAATAGTGCAGAGGAAATATTTTTACTAATTTATAAATACATTTTTTTCTCTGTATTAGCACTAGGAAGGCAATAGTTTTGATATAGAGAGTTTTTATTTGTAACAAAAAAAGCGATCAATTACCAGGCAAGAGAAATGAATTAGGTATGTATATTAAAATACAACCTGGTTAGAAATCAAGATTATATTTTAGAACATCAGAAAGAGGCCATAGACCAAATGGTGATTTTCTTGCCCAATCCCCCAAAAGATAACAATAGCAATACTGAAACACAAGGCAGAGCTATATAAGCATACAATCTTGTATGTAGGGAGGTTTTAATGAGGAGTTCCCTTATGAAACTAGTTAGCTAAATCTCAAGCTATAAAAAGGAATGTATTGGGAAAAGGGAAATACAAACAAAATAAGAGAAGGCACCAATCACAAACACAGAATCACACATTAAATAACAATCAATCTAGTGATGATATTTACTTACAGCTATAGAATAAAATGACTAGAAAGGAAAGAAGCAAACAAAATAAATACTTCAACATGTACAGTATAAAGCAAAATATACATATTAAAATAGATATATGATGGTAACTTACTGTTTTTTTTAAATTAAATCTTGCCCATATGGAATTAAGCTGATCTATTTTTCCATTTAGTCAGCAGAAAGCCAACTAAAAAAACTGGAAGTAACCCCATTTCTTCAAGATTTTAAATCTAGAGTAGTATTTTCTTCCCAACAAGCTCAACCATTTTTGCTATGTTCTGAGCTCATAAATTCAAATTTACAGAAGAACTACAAATATCAGTTAAATAGGATTTGAATCCCCTAGGTAGATCTTCCATCCTTTTCCTTTTTATATTTTCCTTTTTATTTGCGTGCCAGGGTTCACCCTGTTCCATCTACAAGCTTGATTACATGTATTTATTCATTTAAAATATTTATATAGCCACCCATCTTAAAGCCAACTCTGGGTGGCTCCCAATCAAAAGTAAAAACAACATAGAAATGCTAATGAAACCACAAAAACAAACACATTAAAAACAAGAAAAATCCGGTGCTAAGTCATATCATCTCTTATCCCAAAACTTGAGGGTAAGGTCAGGTCTTCACACCTTTGTGAAAGGCTAAGATAGAAACCTGTCACACTTCAGTGGAAAGAGTGTTCCATAGGGCAGGGGCTGCCAACATAAAAGCAGAAAACACACTTTTTTTTTCATAGCTCCCATCAGACGACAATATTTATGAGAATGCACTAGGACAGTGGCCAGCCTATATAACCTTGTAGGACTTAAATAACATTACTGAAAGATCAAAGATGGTCACACAGATAACATGAGCAAACCTAGGGGCCCCCATTATTGTGTGCACTGCTGCATTTTAAGACAAGTTGGTATTTCTAGGTGGTGTTCAAAGGCAGCCTTTTGAAGAGCACATTGCAGCAATCCAAATTAGTAAATAAGCAGGTATTACAGAAAAGGGAAGAGAGAGTAATGAAGAAAAGAAGCTCATGATCTAGAGTTTTCCCCATTTGAATTCTTAGATTTCCTTCTCTTCAACGTAGATTCTTTTTGACAAAGAGACAATACCACAGAACCATCTGAAGATCCATATGGCAAGATTCACAATGCATCACTTCCTTTTTATCAGTGATAATATAACAGCCTCTGGTACCCAGTGAAGCTTTTTATGGGCCTCTTGCAAGTTTTCTTACCTCATACCCTTGTAATCCCTTGTTTGTGATCCCTTGTTTGAAGCATGCTGGCTGTTTGTTCTGATATATGAAGCCTGACATCTTTAGCTAATAGGTGCAGTGAATGAAACAATGAACTAACTAGGTTCCCAATGACTGGAAGCAGCAGTAAATTTTTTTTTCCACTAAGGGTCTTCATATGCTCTGGCCAACTTTATCTCATTTTACTGTGAGTATGCAGAGATAATTGCTGAAGTGCTTTGTTAAAAAGAAAAGCTTGCTGCATTTCCATTAGCTCACTGCGTGAAGCCTGCTTCACTTGAATGCACTAGCTACCACTCACAGTTCAATTTTGCAGCCATGATGGACTGAAACATACCAACCTGCTTTCTTTCCCCTATGCTAATTGCATGTATTAATCAACAGGAAGACTTAGATTTGTCTTTCTCCCCCTCTCCTTTTGATAAGCTCCTTTTTTGAATGAAGGCACAGCAGGTTGTAATAAGTTGCAATTTGGGAGAGGGGGGATGAAACCAACACTAGAGAAACTGTTGGACATGAAAACAACTATAATAAAGACAGGCATAGATGAAATACATCTACAATGAGTATGTGTTTATATAGTCAGTCATGTTGGAATTTGCTTTGAAATTTTGCCTGGAAAATGTAGGATGAAGAGTGAACATCTGAGCCCTTAAATTGCTGAAATCAAATAGGAAAAGCATGTTTGGGGGAGGGGGGGAAGAGAGAACCTAATATGAGGAAAGATATTAAAATGTCAGAAATCCCTTTTGTAAACACGTTAAGGCTGACAAGCCATTCAAAGGACTTGGATGAACAAGCGGAATTCTAATGTTACTTATATTTCTCCTTTTTCTTTTATGGAAATATTATTAATAAAGTCAGAATGGTTTCTGAGTTGTGCTTGTCTGCATTTGATTGCATCTGCTATTTACACAGGAAAGAGAGAGAGAGAGAGAGCAAGAGAGCTGTTTCACCCACTATGACACAGTCAAAAAACAAAAAATGGAAAGTGAAAAGAAAAAGAATGCTTTTCTCCTGCCAGTGATTTTTACTTAAGCAAGGAGAAAAGTAGGGTCATTTTTTTTTTGCATCTGGGGTCGTAACTTCCAGTTCTGAATAAATGGAGCTTTAACAGGACAGTTTTGAATTCAACAGCCTTCAGACCTGAGTATTGCTTAAATTTTTAGACATGTAAGTGTATTGTAAAATAACAATAGTATCTTCCAGAATATGAAGTGTGAACAATAAAAAGTAGGAAGAGCAATGATTTCAAATCCCTTAAGATTTTCACAATCCAGTTATCTAAATGTCATTTGGTTTGTAATAATAGTTGAATTCATGATAAATAACTGTTAAGTCAAAAATTGATCTAGCTGAATATATCCTGTGAAAGATGTTTGTTCTTTTAAGTAGATTGTGTTCTGCATTTTTGAAGACAAAAATATAATATGGATGGATGTATAGACACTTTTAGCACAAGATTCCAGGTAGTTTTAAATAGCAATAGGTATATACAATGTAACAATTATAGAATGCATTGTAAACATATAGAATGTTTTGATCAAATATGAGTGCCAAATGTGTATGATAACAAAATAGATATGGTTGTAATATAAGAACCTGAAGGAGAAAATCCATAATGCCCAAAGATTTAAATGTAAGATAAAGATCTTTCAATGGATGAAAGTTTGGAAAGTTCTCTTTATATATTGCATGATCATATGCATTGTATATTTAGAAGCAAGTTCAAAGTTACTTTTGGTGCTTTAATTTCCATGCAGATTTTTTCATGCATAACAATTTAGTTCTTCTCTTAATGTTTACTTGGCAATAAATTAGTAGTAAATTGTCGCTAAAGTCCAAAAGACTCCATCCTGGAAATATGTACATAGCCTATATATATATTACTTATCTCACTGTATCCCAGAAGACTGAAATGGTAATTGGACAAGGGAGATAGTATACAAGGACCAACAACTTACTAATATTACACATAATCTCAATAACTCATATATTATTTTTATAAAATGATAATGGGCTCTGAATAACTTTTCAGTTCAAGATATTACCGATTTAAATGTCAAGGGCATAGCTATTTGGGTTCAGATCTAAAATACCACTTAAAGTGATATAAATAATCTGATTACAAAACTGTTGTTGTATTAGGACTTTGTACCATAAAAGTATTCACGAGATAAAACATAGCATTTGTTATAATGAAGCTAGAATGTTATAAGAGATTATTCTGAATGTTTGGCCAATATTCTAGTGCAGAAAGGCAATTTATGCTGGCCTGTGTTTTGTGATTGAAAATAGTTTGAGATAGAATGAAACCATCTTTTTTTTTTGTAGGTGAGCAAATTCCAGCAAAAAAGAAGGGGAAAAAAAGAAGTCTCAACTCCTAGAAATGCTGCCTATCCTAAAAGCCAATTGACTTGCTGCTATGATAAACCACCTGCAGCTTACACTGGCAATATGTGATCCATCTTTCAGATTTAGTCATTGCCCTCAATCAGGCTCTTTTCAGTCTGTAGCTGAGGGAATCTAATTATAGTGTTGGAGATGGAAGACACCAGCATATTGCAGTTCTTTTTGAAAACAATACACAGTCACTTGAAATACCTTCATAGCATCAAGCTATTGTGGTCAGGTAAGCTTTGACTCTTTAGTGGACAATGATAATTCCTGTGGCTGACAAGAAATGCTGATGACCTTGTTAGAATGAAATGGCTGTGGATGTTTAGAAATGTGAGGGTAGGAGACCAGAAAATTAACATCCATGATGAAATGTGTTAATTATAGATAGGCAAGCAAAGGGTTTCCCCTCTTGGGAAGGCCTGTCTATATCCTTTAAGAACATTGGTCATGTTTTCTTTTGATATTTCATTAGACAGACACAGGCACTTCAGGGTGAAGCATATTATGAGACTTAGCAAAGTGAGTGTCTCAGCAATAGAAGCTGATAGGAAAGCCCTGGAGGAAATATTTGGGTTTCTATGGTCTGCCCTGTATATCCTAAACTATCTTGTTATCCTCAGTTCTTTAAAATCATTTCACTTGAACATTAGCCAGAACTTGTTTTTGCATTGAAAGAAAAAAGAGTACTTGATTTCATAATCAAGTAAGATGTGTTTGTTGGAAAAAACAAAAAAAAAGCAACATTACAGTTGACCAACTAGAACAAAATCCATAAGGAAGATATGTCTTCATGCTTTAAAGCGTTGCTGCGTCATTGATTGTATAGAGTTATGAATGAGACACTGTTGGAGATGGAAGACACTAGCATATTGCAGAAGCTGGAACATACATGTTTGTTTCTTGCCTTTCTTCTGGGAAAAATGTCAGTGCTATATGTACAGCAATAGCCACAACTGAAGAGGTTGTTGGGAAATAGGTGGCTTGCAAGGCCAATTCCTCTTGCAACAAAGAGGGAACTTCTATGAATTCTTGGCACTTCATTTCTGTTGGTAGATCAATTTTTGGCAATTATTTGGTGTAGGCTTAAGTCTTAATTTATAATTAGCATTTCTGAGAATTGAACGTTGCCAAGTTTGAAAAACACTGCTGTATACTAACAAAAACAAGAAGATGGCTATGGCCCCTAACTCATACTTATAGACTGTGCTGCTTTGTTTTCCAGATTAGGAATGCATGTTAAATAGAATATGTCTTGTTTGGATTATGGATACAGATTTTATTACTATCCTTTCTCTCTGTAAGATGACTCTTACTGACTGTCCAGTCTCTTCTTAAAATTGCTCTTACTTGAGTGCACATTTTGATTTTTTTATCCCCACTTAAGAACCACATAGCCATTTTTTCTTCCCACTTTGGTGCCAATTCATCATTAGTCATAGTAGAGTATCTCATAAACTGTCTTTTTGCTCATTTTTTTTTCTGTTTGGGGGTTCATGACAAGGCTTTGTCTCTCGGGGCATAAGGTTTATCGGGTGGCTTTACAGCCTGTATAATTATGGCCCCCTTCTCTGACTGCCTTTTGTCTTTCCAGCTGTTGCAGACTTTTCATGTTGCCAGTGAAATCTGTTTTAGCAACAACAACAAAAATGCTACAGTGAGAATGCTAATCAGAGTGACAAGTAATAAAAATATGTTAATGATGCTTAAGCCAGCCATCTTTTAGCTAGCAAGTGTCTGTTTAGAATGTGCATTATAAAACTCTCTGGGCTGCGCAGTGGGAGATTACAAGAATCTAGCAGGTAGTTAAAAATCTTGGAAATATAATTCAGAACAATAGGAACCACAACAAAAATAATAACTCTTATCACATGCAGAGAGAGAGAAAAAAAACCTTGTATGCTGAGGTTTCCATCCTGTAAGAGTGATTATTTCACTATGTGAATATTCTTTTGTAAAATATGGCCTACCAGCATTACAGAAAAACTACAGTGCTGGATAGCGGATTTAATATTACTTTTTAAAAAATGTTCCCAGTCTGTGCATCTACATGATCAGTAAATAATGATTGCTGCATCTTGATTTTAAAGGACTAGAAAAGGCCAGTGCAATTCGAGACAAAAATAAAAATATATTACTTTGATACAATATTATTTTCTGATTTCTTGGAAATTTTAAAATTATGCTGAATGTTATATCCCTGCCAAGGTATTCATCTGTGTGTGCTGCTCTGGCAATCATGATTTAATCTTCTTATAGCAGTGTTTGTTTCTTTTTGCACTCTTCGTAGCTGAGCAGACCAAGATAATGTGCTAGACAAAAAAAGCTGAGTGCAATAATTGAATGTGCTAAATGTTGTTTGATAACTAAATATAAACAAATCCACCTTGACAAGAAGATATGTATTGTATCAATTTCAAAGAGATTTGTTGGTTCCATATGAGATTCTGTAATGATCAAGCCCTACACAGATTGTCACTGAAACTCCAATCTACCATCCAATGTAGGCTGTCAAAAAAATGGAAACTACACAACACAGCACATGTCATAAAGGAAAGTTGTTGCCAACAGTTTCAGAGAATCTGAATTGGATTGGATGGATTATCTGGACCCCATTCAGCCAGGATTCACGACCAGTCATTGGTCACACTTTGTTATAACTGGCAGGTATAGAAATGCCAGATTTGAGGAGAAGGTGATGTGAGAATAAAGATTTGTTCAAGAGTTGTCTGCTTAAGATGAAAGAAAGCTATTGGAATGAAGCTCTGAAGTTCAATGCATAAATCCTCCTTCTTTAAAACAGTTAAATACAGAAATAATGGTGGCATGTGGTAAAATGGGTTTTGGCAGCCCAAACCTGGTATTGCTATCATCCCAATTTGGCAGACATCCCAACATGAAAATATCCAGTGTGATCTTCAGCTATTGGTGTTTTAATATAGTTTTTTTTTTAAGTGAAAGATTTTGTACACGTGATTTGTATTGGAGATAATGGATAGACAGTAGTTGGCATATCATACCTGATCTGCAAAAGTGTAGATAACTGTTGGATGCTGGCAAACCATTTGAATTTTCTATATCTCTTTTCCTCCATCTAGTAGTCATCTGGGTTTTTGCAACCTAGATGTAGTAGTTCTATTATAACTATATATATGTATGTGTGTGTGTGTGTGTAATTGAATATAATTTCTGCTTAAAAGATATTGCTCTTATAAAGTAATTTTCAGGGTTATTTTCTCAGTGTTTCTTGTGTTTCTGAACAGTTGCACTATTGCTGCTAAAGCTATTCTTTTTAAATGTATTTTCAACCAATGCACAAATGAGCAGATTAAAGGTTAAACAAATATGGCATAAGCTGTATCTCTTCAAGTCGTCATTTCGAGGAGAATTAGTTAGTTATGATTAATGATCAGGAATGAAGTTACAGAAAAGTGCTTACTTCAGAATTAAGAATAAATAGCAAGCACAGAAGAAAGATAATCCATAAAAATAGAATTATCCTAACATCCTTGCTCTTACAAACTGACATATTATCTATTATTTATAGATGATATATAGTAAAACAGAGTACAAGAAGTAACATTTGCTTTAATTCAGTGATTTTGTTAGTTCACAAAGTAAAGAAGAATAAAGTTGACTTGAGAAGCTATCATGCTTAAATTTGACATCGGAAAAACAGTAAAAGAGAATACATAAACAGGAGCAGAGTATGTTATTTTAATAACATATATTTAGACTTATTTAAAAGAGAGTAAAATTGGTTCCTTCCAGATGTTCTAACTAGGCAAGAAAATCTGTTAGTGCACCACTGAATCAACTTATGTAGGACTTCACAAAATATCAGTCTTTTCTTCACTTTCTGCACTAAAGAAGTGGGATTTGACAAGTTAAAACTTAATATCACTGCTATTTTTTTGGGCTGGAGGGCAAAAAGCAGAAGTCATGAAGTCATTAGACAGAATGAAATGGTTTAGAATGGCTGAATTTTTAGTTGCTCACAATTTTTCAAAAATCCACCTACAGCCTTGCAACAATGCATGGGTAGTTTGTATTCTTCTTCTCCATTAGCTCTGATAATTTTTAGTTTCCTATTTTCTTTTTAATAAGCTATTTGGTGTTAGTTGCGCTCTTTCTGGCAACGTCTGACAGATGAAAGCCTTGAACCCCAGGTGCTTTGTTAAAACATGGTTGCCCTATATTTCTTTCAATAAATGTAACAGTTCTTTCTTACCTGATTTAAAGCAGAAACAAACCATAAAAGGGCTAATTTTATCATCTACACAGGAGAACATTTTGATTTACTGAAAATATTGCTGAGTAGAGACATAAAATTTACCATATGCAAAATCCTTCTTAAACAGCTCTTTTCTTGAGGTAACTACAGAATATATACTGTAACTGGATACTCTGAGGACCTCTAAATTGAAGGGCTCTGTGCAAGAGCAATAAAAAAATCACTTGGATGTCTTCCAGTTTTATCTCCTTGACAAATATTCTATAGCAAGAAAAATAAGGGACAAAAATGGCAGAAAGGTTATGTTTGGTAGATGGTGTTCTCTGGATCTCTTTTCATAAGTAAAGCCAAATCTAGTGGAGCCAAATCTTTATCTGCATGTTCCTCAGAGATTCATCATCTGCACTGGAAAGTCAGGCAGAAATCAAGAAATACAGGCAATCCTTGACTTACAGCAGTTTGTTTCAGTGCATATGACCATTTTTGACAGTTATGACCTTTGCAGTATCCGCATGATCATGTGATCGAAATTTAGATGCTTGGCAATGGGTTCACACTGATGACTGTTGCTGTGTCCCAGGGTCATGTGATCCTCTTTTGTGACCTTCTGTGAAAGGCAATGGGAAAGCCAGATCCACTTAACAACCATGTTACTAACTTATGATTTGCAGCGACTCATTTAACATCTGTGGCAAGAAAAGTCATAAAAGGAGGCAAAATTTACTTAATGAATGTCTCAAGCGAAATTTTGGGCTCGGTTGTGGTGTCGTGGGCTACTTGAATTAAGATCCATAACAAGAAAAGTATTTTGGTTGTAGTGTGGGTATGTTCTCCATAATTCTCAGTGGCTTTGCAGAGAGGCCACACCTTCTTGTGGGTTTCATGGGTTGTCATGAGGTAAGGAAGCACCAAGGCAGTGATACATGATTGCTCCCTGTCACCATCTCTTAACACCTCCTTAACTCAAATGCATATTTGCTTAGGACCATGCAGCTTCTAGGCAAGCCCAAGAGAGAAGATGTAGCTTTTTAAAGATAGTGATGAAAAGCACAACCAAACTGGGTATGAAATATTTTTCTCGTTTTATTTCCAAATATTGAAAACCTCTTCAAAACTCAGTAGAAATATTTAGCCATTCTTCAAAAGACAAGTGAAGTCAGATCTGGTTATTTTTAAAATAGAATCCTATAAAATCTCTCAGCTGTTGATGAAGTTGATAAGAAAAAAAGTCTTCAGTAAATTGATGTACCATCAAGAACTGGGTTCAGTTTGAGACAACTGTGACCTTTTAACTTTCAAATAAAAATTGAAACTATGAGGAAAACAAATTTACTCAAAAGAAAACTGGCTAGCATTCTGTCAGTGTGTGAGAGATTTGAAGGCTGTTTGGAAACTGAAACAGAAACTGAAACAGTATTTGCTATGTGAACAAGGAGAGAGTAAAGAGCCTGGGCATGACTTAGCTCAACTGTTCTGTACTAAAGCTGTTTGCTGCTGTGAAAGTAAAACTGAAACTAAAATTCCTCTCTGCTTATGTTTTGCATTTAGAACAGATTTCAGGTGGGAAGTGGGAGTAGAACTCCTTAGCATCAGAGTGTGTTAATAATAATACCGTGTTTCTCCAACAATACACCCCCCACAATAGGAAGACCCAGCATGTTTTCTAAGCATAAAATGAAATTAAGCCCCTCCCCCCAAATTTAGGCCTAGTTTAAAACATGCAAAATTGGGGGGGAAGGCAAGGGGGGGGGGAACTTGCCATTAGGAGTGCCCCGTGGGCAGCTACGCCTTACCATCGGCCGCTCCTAAGAGCCAATCATGGTGGAGAACGGAGGGCTCCCTTACCCCTCCCTTACCCCTCCCTTACCCAGTTCAGCAGGTGGGCGGAGTCGGGATGGATGTCCGGCAGCATTTTAGCCGCTTCTCAGGCTTCCATAGCTTCCATGGTTCCCACTGGTGCTGGCGCCTCTCTCACCAGCGCTGTCTCCAACAACAGTGTCTGAGTCGCTCCCACTTTCCCCCCATCCCCGTAACAACAGAAAAAAAAACATTTTGAGGTACCTGGGAGCACCGCACGCTGTGTTTTGGTTTAATCCTGAGTGGCTGAGTGGGCGTGAAAAGAGTCGAGTGAGAGTCTCTGCTGCTGCTACCCTCGGTGCTCCAGCCTTGGGCTCTGCATGTTTGCAAAAGTCCTGGTAAGCAACCCGTTCCTGCATTCCAAGCGCCCAGGCCAAGCTGCAGCTGTCCCTCTCTCGCTGGCGACGTCTCCAATAATAGCGGCAGCAGTGGAAGGAACCGTGGAAACATTTCAACCACTTCTTGGGTGGGGGAGCCACCTCCGTAACTCACAGACGAACACAATACAGAAGTCTGATGATGGCAGATGAGATTCTGCTGAAACGTTGCTACAACTTTAAAAGCACTACAATGACATGGGATAATACCCGAAGGAAGCTGAACAGCACACACACACACACACACACACACACACACATATATATAGTACATTTTGGAAGCATCTGTAATTCCTATTTTCTCTGACTAATACCTTATGTTCTCATTATCAGATACTTCAGTGCAGAATTTTAGGGCAAAAACTGTCACTCAGCAGTATGAGCAAAAACGTACTTCTAAACGAAATTTAGCTAGCTTAGCACATTTTTGGAAGACTATGAAACACTTGCAACGCAAACCACAAAAACTATTAAGTGTGAGGTTTCCTACAATACTGATTTTGATATTAAAATTGAGAACTTTTACGACGACACAAGACACCACCCCCTAAACCCAATAACCCAAATTGATGTCCCGATCAACTTCTAATCTCCAAAACAGATTCATTTCCAACTTCTTCTTGTTCCTCTGCCATACTAGATGTATTATAAAGTATTTGAGTTCTGACTTTAAAAGGAGATGGCAAAAGAATAAGCTATTTAAATGGCTTTATAAAATGAGTCTTCCCTTACTCATAACAAAATATCTATGGTATATGTACTCTGTGTGTGTGTGTGTGTGTATGTATACATATATGTACCCGTGAGAGCTTAAAAAAACAAATATATATGTATATTTGTATGTATATATTTTAGAATTTTGTTTGTTAAAATTTTGTTTGTTCATGGAAGAATTTGAATCCAGAGCCTGGCTAATGCCACCCACAAACCCAAACTATGGCTAAGATACATCGATGACACATTTGTGATTTGGCACCCATGGAAAGAAAACCTAAACAATTTTCCCAACAACCTAACAGCACACACCCCAAAATCAAGTTCACAACCATGGAAACGGAAATAAACAAAACAACTACCATTTCTAGATGTAGCTAATTCTACAAAAGAACAGATGGCACACTAGGACACAACGTATACCAGAAGAAAACACCACACCAACCGCTACCTTTACCAAACGCCCAATTCCACACGCTACCACCCAGCACACGATTAAATTCCGTGCAAAACACTTAATCGCCAGAACCAAACGCCTGGCAGACAAGACACATATAAAAGGCTGAACTATGCACCCTGACTAAGTAACTTCAGCAAACGGCTTCCACAAAAACAAAATCACCAGCTTGATCCCACAAAACTGAACAGGTTTTGGCAATGACGGGTGAACAGTGAGTGATCCCATAGGGGCTCCTTCAATTTGCTTGTATCTTTGGTCCTTACTGTTATATGAATATGTGTTGGGTTATAGCAGTGTTCTGTTATCCATGAGGTGTTTAGCTTGGTATGGTATTTTATTTTTGATGATTTCAAGAGTTTCTTTTTATTGGGTAACTTGAGTGGAATAGTGAAAACCACGTCGAAACTTAACAAGCAATCTTCCTTGTTCGCACGTGGTAGATTTTGATCTATTTCTAAGAAAGTGGTATGAGTTTGTACCGTCTGAAGCTGTTGGTTTCAGGCATGGGGCTGTAGTTGTTTTGCCTAAGTAATTTAGGCTAGGTTTTTTAAGGGTGCTCCTATGGGAGCTCGATTTATGGGTCTGAAAGGTATGCCTTCTTTGTGTATTTTTGGGAAGCCAGTAATAATTTGGGGCATCTAGAAGATATTTTCTCTGGGAATGATCATCTGTTGGAATTTCTGTTGCTTATGTGGCTGGTTATAATTTTCTTCTTGTTAAGTTTTCTAGATATGTGGTTGGTAAAAAAGGCTGGAAACACCTCCTCAACTAGTCCAACACAATGAAAACCACAGGTCACAACATCAACTTCAATGGGCACTAAAAACCCTAGCACTATAGAAAACCCCAACCAACAGAATCATCAAGAGAAGCCATAGAGATTTGAAAAAAGACCGAAAGCATGAATAGAAGGAGATGATTCCAGCACGACTGTCAATCATTTGGAAAACCTTGCAACTCTCAAAGATAGAAGATCTCCACACCCACAAAACAGACAAACACCCTGAGCGCAGACAAGACTCTCTGATGCCTCCAACTCAACACCGCCCCCCACCAGGCACCAATGAAACCTAGTTCTAATGGATTAGGCAGCTCGTCTTTCACGCACGAAGCCCATAGCTGCAACTGAAAGCTCGCGAACACAAGAACAGAGTGTTGCCAGCCAATCAAAGCCACACAAAGCAGACAGAAGAAACCCAGAACACCAATCAACAAACTCCAAGTCCAGTGAACACAACCAAGGCTCCTAGCCAATGCTAGAATGGACCAGCCTCGAAATTTGAAACAGGAGCTGTGAGCCCCACATGCCATACAAGAAGCTGATTATAGCAGATCGGATTCTGCTGAAACGTTGCTACATACTTTAACAGCAGCTTACAATGACACAGGATCAGATACCGAAGGAAGTAAACAGGCACACCTTAAGTACCTAGTTATCGAAAGCTTAAAAAAACAAATATATATATATATGTAATGTATGTATGTATGTATGTAATGTATAGTATGATATATATAATATATACATATATATATAATATATATTATATATAATATATATATATATAATAATATATTATATATATATTATAAGTATCCATAGATATTTTAATTCTATGGAAACACACAGACACACACATACAACAAGATATTGTTTTCTTAAGCTTTTCGTGGGTACTTACCATGTATGTAAGCTTTGTTTCACAGACAAACACAATACAGGAAGCCTGATGATGGACAGATAAGATTTCTGCGAAAACGTGTTTGTCTAAAAACTTTAAAAGCCACAACTATAAATGACGTGGGTAAAATACCCCGTAACAAAGCTGAATACCAACACACACACACAGACCACATCAACACAACACTATATTATTCACACACATGCTCATATAGGAAAAAAAACATTTCTCTGACAATCTTTGCCTATCCTGTCCTCCTCTTCACACATCTCCATTATGCTAGATTTTGTTGTATTCTAAAATTAAAATACTTTAACAAGTTTCATAAATACCGGCATTTTCCGGACTATAAGTGCTACTTTTGCCCATGCTTTGAACCCTGGGGCTTGATAACAACAATGTGGGCTTTTCTATAGATTTTTCTTCACTAACTGCCATCAGGGAGGCCACAAAAACCATGAACAGATGCAAGAGGTCAATGCAAGAAGACGCTACCGTGTGTGCTCGATGGCAAGCATGAAGGTATGATGAATGAATGAAGGCACAAATATTTTTCACACCCTCATCATGGAAAGTACACCGAAGAAAAGGCATATGATGCAGCCTTTTAAGTGAAAGCAAATCGATCTGTCTATCCAGAAAGGAAATAGCTGGCGTTAATGAATCATGGTGAGACGTTGGAGACAGCAGCGTGAAGAACTTATTCAATGCCAAAAGGACAACAAAGGCTTTCAGAGGTCATAAAAGCAAGATGCGCCTAAACTTGAAAATGTTCTTGAGGACTGGTGAACACACAAAGCAAAGCCCGAGGTGGTAGCCAGCCATGGCAGATCTCGACTGAAGGGTAAAACAATCGCCAGTGAAATGGGTTTGAAGATTTAAAGGGTGGAGCCGACATGATGTTGTAGATTTATGAGACGAAAGATCTTTCCCATCAGGGTACAGACGACCGTCGGTCAGCAACTCTCTTCTGACTAAACAGAAAAGTTTCAAACTTCCACAAATTTTATGAACAAAACTAGCTCGAGAATTCCATCGACCAGACGAACATCATAAATATGGATGAAGTACCTTTAATGTTTGACTTCCTCTAACTAGAACTGTAACAAGACAGAAAACGTCATCCATTACGTGAAAACAACTGGCCACGAGAGAACACATTCACGTGTGTTTTGAGTCTTGCACTGCATTCTGGACAGATAGCTGTCCACTGGATGGTTGATTTTTAAGCGTATGGACTATGCCAAAAAGAAAAAGTCCCGAAAGGCATAGTCATTAAAGTTAACCAAAAAAAGGTGATGATAGAAGCCTAATGATCATGAATGGCTGACGGAGTGCTAAAGTTGTTAGCGCCAGGAGGGCATTTTTTTCAACGGGAAAAAAATCATTGCTTGTTTTGGACAGTAGTGAAGGGCCCATTAACAGATTCTGTGAGAAGCAGCCATCAAGAAAACCAAACTCAATTCCAGCTGTGATTCCTGGAGTACAAGTAAGTTTTGCAGCCACTCGATTCACTTCGTGTAATCGTGCATTTAAACGGACTCCCAAGGTGAGTGGAGGCTTGGATGACAACAAGGCAGAAATTCATTCAACAAAAACTGGCCGGCATGCGAAGAGCATTGCTTTTCTGAGGTCTGCCAGTAGATCCTAACAGCAATGGAGCAGCATGAAAGAAGGCCACGATCAACCAAGGAGTTTTGAAAGCGAACTGCTGCATGGAAGAAGAACAGCACAACTTCATCGGTAACTGTGCTCAAGATGAAAGTGACATTTAGAGTGACACCTGACAGAGAGACTGAAAAGGTGTATATGGAGATGTTGTGAGGCTCTCAACTCTCCGACACTGAAGAAGACCAACTCATGAAGAAGACAACTTCAGTGGTTTCAGTGCACAGGAGGAGGATGAATAAAAACATTAATGACTTTTCTGTTTTGTTCATTCAGCCGTTTTACTGCCATGTTACAGGCACCATTTGGAAACAATTAAGTATGTAAATAAACATTTAAAAAATCTTTCTGTGTAAATATCTCATTTCACAATGTATATATCTGCGGCTTATAGTTTGGTGCGGCTAATATATGTACAAATATTTTTTTCTTTTAAAATATAGTGGGTACGGCTTATATGCCGATGCACTCTATCGTCCGGAAAATATGGTATGTATTTAAAATGTAAAAACAAAATGGTTAAAAATTCCGGATTGCCTTTTATTTGTCCTCCCCAGATATTTTATTTTTATTTATTTGTTTGTCAAACATATACAAGATAACAAGTATAAGTATGAACATAAACAAAAAAAGGGAATAAATACAGATAAATGGGGACAGTAAGACAGGGATGGTAGGCATGCTGATGCACTTATGCACCGCCCCCTTTAAGGACCTCTTAGGTGAGGTCCAAGGTAGACAGTTTGAGGTTGAAGCTGTGAGGTGTTGAGGCTGAAACAATGGAGTCAGGTAGGGCATTCCAGGCATTGACCGTTCTGTTGCTGAAGTCATATTTTCTGCAACTGAGTTTTTACTTTGAGTTTGTATTGTATTATTCCAATTAAATATTTATTTTAATTATTTAAATTAATTATTTAAAAATTTTAAGAATAAATATTAGTATCTGATTAAACACAATACAATTAAATTGTATTGTAATATTCCAATTAAATGTTCATAGGTGCTGTGTGGATTTGTTGATTCACTCTGAGGTGGAGAAGGGACGTGTATAGATGTGCTGCTTTTTATGATGCAATCACTTTTCAGAATTCTACTCAATTTTTTACTTCCTCTGCTACAATGAAATCACAAGGAAGATACCTGTGGAGCAACTTCCACTGGGCTTTTTAAAACCAGTAAGCAAGGGCAGCCAGACTGTTTGCAGGCTGATCGGGGGACAATAGAAAAGCTATAACACTAGCACATTGTGCCACTTTCCAATAACAAAGAAACACAAAAACACTATCAAAAGAAATAGCAAACAAAATTCTAAAAAGTCAATTTGAGAATAAGGTTGAAAAGCAGAAACTTCATTCACAGAGGGAAAAAGCTTTCAGGGGACTGGAAAATTCCTGCTCGATCTCCACTTGAAAAATAATATTTGACTAGTTCTGCTTGAGAATTGAAAGAGTAATTCAGCTTTGATACACAGAGATGAAAAATGGCTACAAGGAAAGCATGCTGAACAGTTCATTTTGCAGCACACAGATATGCCCAGCTGCTTTCTTGGGCTCCTTTAATATAAAGTAGGAATTGGAAAACAGAGGATGCCTCTGCCTTGCATGAAAACAAAGGCTTAAAGGCTAAAAGGAAGAATAAATTGCACTTTGTCATTGAGAAGCTTCATGAGGCTGCTATCTTGATGATGATGATGATGCCTCCAAGAAGGCAGCAGGCCTGCCCAGAAGTTCTTGAAGCAGAGTATAAGTGTCCTTGTTGCAAACATGTACTACTGCTTTGGAGATAAGCTAAACTGGTCCATAACATTCTCAGAGAAGAAACAAGTCAACTCAAACTGTGCAAAACAGAACACAGATTGCCCAGGAATTGATTTGTTGGTGATGAAGCTAGTCAGCACAGACACAACCATCTAGGTATTCCATGTAGGATCTGAAGCTGGGCACAACAGCTGCAAACTGGAAGACAAATCCAGTTATCAAAGAAACTGTAATATAACAGGAACTCAGTGGTTTGCTCTCAATTGGGTTTTGCCTCTCAATCAAGGCCCATGGCCCATATCAGGCCCATGGGGTACTGAGATTTAGCCCACAGGGCCGTCCTGGAAACTGAAAAACAGCCTGCGGTGCCTCTGCCAGTAAAAATGAAGGGCCACATGCGGCCCTTCTGACCTCTATTTTCAGCTGTGACATGATGTAAAAGTGGCCATGCCCCTTGGCCACACCCCCTGACTCCTCAAGGTCAAACACAACCCTGTTGCATCCCTCAAGGAAATCGAGTTTGACACCCCTGCTCTAGACACTAGCCTAGGCATTCTCCTTTTTCTCTTCTTTTTCTGTCAAACCCTAATCCTTAGAAAACTATCAATCTTGTTGAGTTGTGACAATAAATCACCTTTTTATGTTTAGAAACTACTAAATGCCTTAGAATCTGCTTTATCCCAGGATATTTGGTGCCAATTTGTGTGCGGGGTGGGGGATGGGGTTGATATCCTAGTGACAAAGGGATCTTTTAATAACATGCAGCTTTTGACAGGGATGTGTTAATAACCCACTGAGAATTTACAGATGAAAATGGTATACAATGACATGTGAACTGCTGACTTTTTGTCTTCTTGAAGAAATTAATTGCAAGGAGGACAACAATTTGAATCCTCTTTGACAATGAAACAAAAGAAACCATTTCCTGCTGGTCTACCTCAATTGCAAAAAAAACATTTTTTTTTAAGGGAAACTCAAGTTTTTTTTCTTTTTGACCTACTTCTCAGAAGTACAAACTAAACCAGTTACAGTAACAACGCAAGGAGCTCCATTCAGATCTCCCTTGGTGCTGAGCTCTCATCATTCTTTTCGAAGATGTTTAATCCTTTCTTTGTATTCCTGCCAAACTCAGTGAAACAGAGGAAGTTCTAGTTGGCAAAATGGTTGCTATGCTTCACATACTATTTTCTCCTATTTTCTGATAAACTTTTGGTTAGGCACCATTCACTAGTTAATATTGTATAGGTATTTTATGTGTTTATTTTGGATTCTTAAAGAAAACTGTGCTAGTCTTTCAAAAAATAATATTACTATTACAATAGTAACAGCACAGGCTTATATAGTGCTTCACAGCGCTCTCTAAGCAGTTTACAGAGTTAGCATATTGCTCCCAACTATTTGGGTCCTCATTTTACCGGCCTCGGATGGACGGAGGGATGAGCCTGGTGAGATTCGAACCACCAAATTTCTGGTAGCCGGCAGACAGCAGAAGTAGCCTGCAGTACTGCATTCTAACCATTGCACCACCATGGCTCTTTATAGCCTTTTTCACTCCCATCAATTTTAGCTACCATTGACATGATGAACATTGTAGTTGAACATCCTTCAAGGATGTCAGTCTGGGGAACACAAGGATAAAATATATAAATATTCTGTTAGTCTTTTTGTAAATCAGCTTTCCGCAACTGGCTCTTTCTTTAGGAGTAATACCATAACCTTGAGATTTTCCAGGCAGTATGGATAGTGGAGAAATCTTAGAGCTAAAATCCAGCCATATCTGAAAGGCGTCTAGTTGGGAATGAATGCACTAGGTATCTATAAAAATGATTAATAATTATCCTGGATAACAAATAAATCATTTGGACCTACATGTAAATATGTCAGTGATTTCTCTATCTATAGAGACCATATTATAATGGAATAGATCAGGGTCACACAATTTAGTAACCCAGGTTACCAGGTGCAACTCAGCAATCTTGGATTCAGTCCCAAGAACTCCTTCAGGTTGTCGTTAAACTGCAATTTTAATTGTGAAAAAATATATCAGTATTTATACCAAAATGAACTTCTACTGTGCAGTCATTTTTAATGCAGGTGTTCTGTTAGACAGCACAATCATATCTATGTTTATTCAAAAATAATGATGACATGTTCAGTAAGATTTAGTTCTAGGAAAAGTTAGATAGAAATGTTGATTTAGATGCTCTTTTAGACTAGCATAAAAACCATCTATTTCAGCTGCAGATATTCCAATTCTAAACAAATAGAGGTACATGTAGTCCTTGAATTAAGACCACAATTAAGCCCAGAATTTATATTGCGAAGTGAGACATTTGTTAAATGAATTTTGCCTTTCTTGATGCAGTTGTTAAGTGAACCACTGCAGTTGTTAAATTAGTAACATGGTTGTTAAGTGAATCTGGTTTCTCAATTGATTTTTCTTGTCAGAAGGTCACAAAAGGGGATCCCATGACCCCAAGACACTACAACCATCATAAATGAGAGTCAGTTGTCAAGTATCTGAATTCTGACTACTTGACCATCAGTAGTTGCTGCAATAGTCATAAGTGTGAAAAATGGTCATAAACCACTTTTTTCAGTTGTTCAGTTCAGCTGTTGCAACTTCAGTGCTGTTGTAATTTCCCTGTGTTGAATTTTTTCAGATGGGATCAGAAGATGTGAATTCTTTTCAAATCCCTGGTGTGGTATGATTCAACCTTGTTTAATTCAGAATATAAATTTTCAATCTCTTTTCATTGTATTTTTATTATTATTATTTTATTTTTATGATGATGAATTTGATATTGCATTAATTCAGTAAAACTATTAGGTGTATTTATATTTTGTTAATTAGCTCAACCCCTTAAAATTAGTTTTGCAAAGCAAAGGAGAGAAAAGAAATGGCTTTTCCTCCATTTCTAATTTTTTTTTCCTCCTGCAATTACTTTCCAAAGCTACCTCTTGCCCTCAATCTAAATCCTTTAGTGGATGTTTGCTTCATTAAGTGGAGGAACACAGCTGTTCTGTTCAGGCCCAGATAAAAACAACAGGTGGAAATTGGGTAAGGCACTTTCTTCATACTGATGACACACTGCAAAACATCCAACTTCTGGAACTTTGCCATGGTGACCTAGATACCCAGCTTTCTATTTGTTACAATTTCCGTATTTTTTCTTAAAATTTAAAAGTGCCATGGCAGGGAGAAATATACTGTACTATTCCTCATCCACCCTTTCTGACATCCATCTTTCTCTGCTTTAGCTATTTGTTTGATTCATGATTTTTCAGGAAAATATAGTATCTGTCCTATGAAATATTTTTTTCAATCAAGGTCTTGAATGACATCACTGAAAAGATGGCTGTAATATATATTCATCTCATATATATTGTGTGTGTGGTTTTTTTTAAAAAATAAGGATGATTATGGTTTACAAAAAAGAAATTCTAGCTTTTCCACTAGATCTGATATCTAAACTTTTGCTAAGAAGAATATCCATGTTTCCCTGTATTTCATATTTTCTTTCTCTTTTTTGTTCCACTTTTAGTACTCTTTTGAAAGATATGTATGGATGTGTGGTTTGTGTTTCATTTTTCTCTTGGCACATTGATCTATTGTAATTTAAGATGTAAACTTCCTTATTATAGGATATCTAAACTTTTTTTTTTTTGGTTGAGTAAGAAAGAAGCCTTAGTAAACAAATAAACTAGACCTCTTTTTATCTTAGAAGGCCTCTGTGAGGTTTCAAAGGTTTCAATACACATTCAGAGCAAACTAGAAATGATTACAGCTGAATTCCTGTGGAAGTTTAGCTCTTTCATCTGTGACTAGAGATACAAATTCATTTTACCTTTAAAACTGGAACATAGAGGGGTCAGAAAAAATGCATTATGGATAATCAGATTTTTTGTGTTAGTGAATCATCATAGGTGATGGGGGTATTTTGAAAAAAATAAATGTTTCTCATCTTATTTATAACCTTGCACTGTCTTAGTATATTATAAAATCTGTGGTCATTTGTGATAATGACCATAATGGCCATAATGATACCATGAATACAATAATATTTATTACTAATAGGTTTCTAGGTGCAATTCAAGGTGATTACTAATACTTATGCAGCCTTTCATGGCAAAAAAAACAAACAAAAAACCCCTGGTTATCTAAAGGACGATCTGTCTTCTGGGGCTTCTGCTCTGTGTATACAATCAGGCAGAAATGATATGGTCCAGAATCTCTCCATTAGGCAGCATCCCTCAATGAGAGCTAGGAAGCATCCTTGTCTGTCCTAGCACCTGCCCTCTGCAATGCCATCCAACTACCCCCCTTGCCCCAATATTTGTGGCCCTTATCCTAGCTATGTTCAAACCTTTCATGCCCAGACCTTAGTTGGAGTGGGTGCTGGATCCTACTTGATTGGTTGTCTTAAATGGTTGTGTGATGACCCAGGGCACGACACAAAAATAACAAAGTCACCAAAATAGAATAAATTCCCTTTAATAACTCCAACTTGGCCTCAATGTCCAATTATCCTCGGCTAGATGACAAACTCTTCAAAAAACAGTCTATGCAGTCTGAACCCAAAGTAAAGATAATTAGAAATAAAAACCCAACACAAACCACACTGAAGTAATTAATACGGCAGGCCAGGATGATAAATTGCAGACTTTCAAAACATAACCCGGCACCCACAGTTGGGGAGACGCCAAAATCCAGGTAAGACTCACCAAGATAATGCATACTTTGCTTCCAACAAGGAGCCATGTGCAAATCCCCCACTTATATCCTATTCTCCCAGCTGCAAGTTATGAAAGGGATCAGGGCCTTCTTCTCTCGCATAAGCCACATTGTTCCCTTCTCCATTCCTCCCTGCGTGCCCTAGGATAAAGAGGGAATGGCCCCAGGTCTTCCTCTGAATGCCCAGCCGGACTGTGCCCTTCCCCCATTTCTTCCCCAGCCACCAGAGCCACACTCCCAACTCCCTGTCAGCTGCTCAATCTCCCCCTCAGAATCAGACTCCAACAAGGGCATGACAGGTTGGTTTTTGGGTGCTTTGGTTTTATTAAATTGTACTATATGATTTTTTTTACTGTGTGCCACCCAGAAGTTGTTGTAGAGCTGGGTGATCTTAAATATTTCTAATAAATTATATTACTCACACGCACACACACACAGACCTATAAGGGATAAAAGTATCACATGTTCTTCAAGTAATTGGCCTCAATAGCATCATGACATTTAGGAAACACACATACACAAGGAAACACAAGCTGGATATAGAGTTGTAGTCTAAGAGGTAATTAAAAGAAATCTGCTTTCAGTGGTTCTTCTGGAATTGAATGGACCATTGCAGGATACTTCCTGAGATCTCTTGCACCTGGCATATTTCTTCTCCCAGTCAATGTCTCTTCTCAGCCTTTGTAGCATCACTTTGTCGGTCCTCTAAGGAGAGCTTAGCACATGCTTGGAGAGGAATAATAAGGTTTTCCCCTTTGGAAACCTTCTACTATTATTATTGTGGTTGGTCACACAGTCAGCCAGATATTTAGATTGGATTTGCATTTTTGTCCATCTATTGAATCTTTCCCAAGAACTTAGGATAAATAAACAGATGTTGTAAACCATTCCAAATAAAACTGCCTTTTGCAATTGACTGATTGTGATTTTGTCAATGCCAACGTGTTCAAGTGATGCTCCAGTTGTTTTGGTAAAGATAAAGTGGTGGTAAAGATGAACAAATATCATTTTAATAGCCTTTGTGGGTTGGTAGTTTCCATAGAGACTCTATAAAAGGAATCCAGAGTACTTTACCATAGAAGGAAGCATGCAGGGAGTATATTTTAAGATTCTGTCTTGGGCCCGGTGTTCATCAATATCTTAATGATCTAGAATTATCTAGATAAGATATGCTGAAATGCATAAATAAACCTTTCAGAAGTATGAGAAATCAATTGCAATTATGCATAAAACTTTCACTGAAAGAATAATGACTAGAGTATTGCCCAAGCTTCATAATAAAAAACCACCTTCAGTTTTGATAATTACCAACAAAATGAAATAAATGTTTAGAAAGATCTGGACTTTCATGACATACATTGAAACAATTTTGAAATGTAAAGTTCTTTGCATTTGTTATGTTTCTGCTTCTGCTTTAGGTTATGCCATATTAAGCGAGGGGCGGGGAGAGAAATCCCATCTCCAGACTAGATAATTGGTACCTGTTCATAACAAATGTTGCAAGAAAGAGGCAAAGTATGAAAAAATTGAATTAACAGAACAGATATAGTATAGTATAGTATAGTATAGTACAGTACAGTACAGTACAGTACAGTACAGTACAGTACAGTACAGTACAGTATAGTATAGTATAGTATAGTATAGTATAGTATAGTATAGAACAGGAAGAAAATACTGTGATATGTTAAAAGATCACCAGAGTTTATTTTTTGAAAATTGATTTATCAAATAATTTCTTTATCAAATCCACAGTTTATACTTTCATCATTCTCAGAGGTGGGGTGTTTGTAGGGCAATAAACATTTAAAAGCAGAATTTAAAATGCTGTCAAATGTCTGGAACATTTGCTGCACCTGTAAAGTAGATGAACATTTTACTACCTCCTTTTTAAAATGGTTTAATTCCATCTTAAATATCAATGATGTTAATATGTTTATAGTTTAGCATTTAGTTCATGATTCATTATCATAAAAGAAGAAGAAAAGAAACATAGTATTATTGGCGATGACTCAAAAGATGACATATTCATTTCAGAATTATTTGCTTGTGGACAAAGGGATTAAAATGGTTAGGCCAGGAGAAGATAATACAAGAACATGAAACTGGGTATGAGACAGGAAAGAGAAAATCCAAATTCCCTTCCGGTGACTAGGGAATTTACCAACATGCTTGACTGGCTGTAGGAAACAAATAATTGATCCTCTGTTGTCATTAATTATGGAAAACAAAACACCCTGCCTTTCCAGAGAGAGGATAAACCAGCTCTTCTGATTTTTGCTTCCCATTCATAAAAGTAATAAGAAGTTAAGAGGTCAGTGGAACAAGGATGAAGCCTGACTGCAACAACAGTTCAAGTTAACTAGTAGGAAGAGGGATAAGAGGAATGGGATAAATTGAAGTGGTACAAAGGGATGGCATATAATGCATGTGAGAAGATGCATGGATGTAGGTGGCAACTAACCCAACCCAACTCAACCTATAACCTTAGAATTGAAAAAGAATTGTCTCCTTTTTTTTCTACATGAAATGGCAAAGTGCTTAGATGGTTACAAAAAACATTGTACTTGAGAACTAAAGTTAAATATGTGAATTCATGGACTTTTTAGGAATATTTTCCCCATGGCCAGTAAAGATTTAGGGCTCAGGGTACCTCAGCTGAGCTTCAATTTGTCACTTTAATTTCTGACTAGAAAAATATTTATCACATTTAAAAAACTGTCCATCTCCCTCTCAGAGGGACCGCTTGTATGGGCATGTCTGTGACAGAGCAATGTGCATAGAAAAGGGACAGGATGCACATAGCACTGATCTTGCCTTCCTGCAGATACCACTAATAAAAAAATGGTTTCATATTGAATACTGCAAACATTTATAATAAAGTAGGACATGTCCACCATCCTCCCAAGGGAATGGCCTTAAACATATAGTACCAAGAATAATAATGTGAGTTAGCATACATATACCTGTATTCACTTTTTTAAGTATACCAGTTGCATTTCCAATTAAATCCCAATAATTCTTTCTGTTTTATTCGGAAAACACACGAGGTAGACCGGGTTCCAACAACAAAAGGCTTTATT
>BHFT01034419.1:3354-23832 GCA_004320025.1 Laticauda laticaudata | reverse complement strand
ATAGAATAGAAAGAAAGGAGAAAAGAAGAAGGCCTTTTCCGGCTTTTGAACTTCATCTATCTATCTATCTATCTATCTATCTATCTATCTATCTATCTATCTATCTATCTATGCTTTTCTGTCATCCTTTTCATCTATTTTCCTTTTCCCATTGTACTTCTTTCACAATACCTCCTACTTATTCAAAACTCCTTCTTTCTCTCACCCTCTAAGCTAAGTAAGTTATCCTCTAAGCCCAGTAAGTTCATATAAAGTTTGAAATGCAGGGATTATTCACTCCTATTTTCTCAACTACTCAAATGCTATTTCCCCAGTGAAAGCTAATCCCAAATCTTATTATCTTATCCTTCATAAACATTTTCTATTGATGTGTTTTCACTGTGTTATTCTCAATAAAATTGAATCTTTTTCTTGAGGCACATGGTCACTATTTTTAAACCTATGTTTGTTCTGGAATGCATGTTTCTAAAATGGTGCCAAGTTAAAAGAACTCAATTGCATGAGTCCCAACATCCCAACTAACATCAGCAGTATAATCTTGAGAAGCCTTGGGATGATTAGAAAAAACAAATGCTGGCTGTAATCAATTGAGTACATGTTTTTTGACCTTAGTTTAAGAAAACAAATCAGTTTCAATGTATAGTTAATTATCATAGTTTACATTCTTAAATCCAGCATTCTTCAAATGTTTTGAACTTCATTCATGCTGTTGTATGCCTCAAAAAATACTGTAACCAGTATCCAGCCACAATGCTGTAATTTTCTAGAATAGATATGGTTTCAGGCAATTTTATACAACTTGAGAATCTTACGGACTGCCCCAATTACCTAATAAATTTTGATGGATTAGAAATGCAGTCTTAACCCCAACATACAACAGACTACTGTAAGTAATTTATGTTCTTTTGCACATGTTAATTTACTGGTAAAAGAAGATTAGGATTCAAAAGAAATTTTGCTGCAGATATTACTAAAGGCAATCAAAATATATTACTCTTAGAGGATTCAGATCTGGTACAATAAAGTCCAGCTAGTTCCAGAAGAATCAGAAAAAAACTTGGTTGAGGATGGGCAGTGATTTATTTCTAAAGTAGTGTTACTAAACTTTGACCACTTGAAGATGGACGGATTTCAACTCCCAGAATTCCCAAGCCAACTGTGGGGAATTCTGGGAATTGAAGTCTACACATCTTCAAGTGGCATACATGATACATGATAGCAGTATTCTATCTGCTATAACCCCTCAATATTTGAGGGGCTGCCACAAGAAAGAAAGGGTCCAAAGCACCTGAAAGCAGGACAAGAAACAATGGATGGAAAATAATCAAGGAGAGAACCAACCTAGAACTAAGGAGAAATTTCCTGGCAGTGAGAAAATTAACCAGTAGAACAGCTTGTCTCCAGAAGTTGTGGGTGCTCCATCACATGAGGTTTTTAAGAAGAGACTGGACAACTATTTGTCTGAAATGGTGTCAAACTTGTGTAGTCACAGTGGCATCATGTGAGGTATCAGGACTTTCCCCCCCTTTTGCTAAACTGGGAAGGGGCAGGGCCAGCATGTGACGCATCCGACCTGCGGGCCATAAATTTAATACCAATGGTGTAGGGTTTCCTTCCTGAGCAGAGAGTTGGAGCAGAAAACCTGCAAGGTCCCTTCCGACTCTGTTCAAGGTTAAAAAATACCTTTTACTTATCTAAAGGCAGAAAGAATCTCATCTATCATTCTGCAATCAACTGTTTACAACTAGAGATTTCTTTGCAGCATTTATTTTATTCATTTATTTATTTTATTTATTTTATTTGTCAATCGCTTGCAAGATAATAGGTATAAGTATAAATATGAATAAGAATACAGGAAATAGATACGAATAAATGGGGGAAATAGGACAGGGATGGTAGGCACAATTGTGCATTTATGCACGCCCTTAGGAATGAGGTGAGGTCAACAGTGGTTATTTGCATGGTTGAAGGAGTGGGGTTAGAGGATGTAAAAACAGAGTCAGGTAGTACATTCCAGGCATTGACCACTCTGTTGCTGAAGTTGTACTTTCTGCAATCAAGTTTGGAGCAGTTTACATTGAGTTTGTATCTGTTGTGTGCTCTTATATTGCATGGTTGAAGCTGAAGTTGTCATTGACTGGTAGGAATTGTAGCTTAGACATTTAATAGCTTCTTCTTCATTTCACTTCAGAAGATATGTTTCAGGGTTTTTGTTTTTTGCTTAGGTCATCCATTTAGAAGTAGCAGCCATTAACCAATTAACATGCATGTGTGGATTTGCTCTAGATAGTGAAAAACAATAGAATAAAATAGCAACAAAGATAAAAATTGTTCAAAGACTGTACAAAATAGCAATGGACTACTTTGCTAGTAATTTCAAAAATTATATCTTTTTATGGGTTTCAAATCTGAGTCTATCTATCACAGTTTTATTACCACATAACATAGCATTTGGTATGGGAAGTTTGGAGAACATAAGCCAGGTTTTCTCAACTTCAGCAACTTTAAAATGTGTGAATTTCAACTTCTATAAGTACTGTATACCAGATAAGGAATTCTGGGAGTTGGAGTCCAAACATTTTGAAATTGCTGAGGTTGGCAAGCACTTTTGAAGTTGAGAAATGTTTGTGATTCCCCCCCCCCAATATATTTGATTTGTGTTACTAGATATTTGACAATAAGAAAAACATTACAAAGGTTAAAAAATGTAAGTACATTTTTTATGTACTTGCATGTAAATGTAAGTATTAAAGGTAAAAAGAGTGCCTCATTTCTAATTCCATGATAGGGATTAATGAAAAAATAATATTTTGTGATACTGCTTTAACACATAAACAATTACACCATGGGGTAAATCTGGAATTTGTTAAAAGACATAATAGATTAGAAAACAAAACATAAATAATTTACATACTGGGGAATTCTCTTTTAAAAACATTGTATGGAATCAAAACCAACTAAGATTAATTGCACATAAAGAATGTTCATTAATATGACTGGATTTTTACCAGAGCTTACAAAAATTCATCTAAACTGCAACAAAGAGAAATTTTCCTGCTTCAGTCTTGAATTCAAGCTACACTTTTAACTTATTCCTCAAGATTGATGTTATACAAGGATACTTCAACTAACTTATATTTTACCTTTCTTGGCAAAAACATATAATAAGATGCTTTTTGATAATACTACACAACCTGTGAATTAGTAGGTTATCAGTTTAGAGATATTTTCTTGTCTAAACAAAGAAAAAGAATGACCGTGGATAGGATAAACGGAAATGGGAGCAGATAATAACTGGAACTTTACAGCAAATGTAAATCATCAGTTTCAGTTAATCAGAGTTGTATGTGACACTTGACTCCCAAATTATGGATAGTCTTAAATATGATTTATTGTGTTCAATCAATTTCCAAATGATATGATGAAGTGAGTTTAATCTAAATTTGAAACAAATGTCACAGTGAAGGGAAAAGATTGTGCCACAAACTTGCAGCTTGATATGACTTACATGTACTGTATAAAGTAAAGTTGTGGTTAGTGTGGCTTCCAAATTAGCTTATCACCTTGGCGAAGGTGTACTTCCAATTCTATATTTACTAAACCAAACAAATACAAAAGCAAGGAACTTCATTAGAGGAACTCACTTGGATGAAGAGAAGTATACCTAATACCTCCCATGATCCCAAATTCCTTCTTTCAAGTTAAGGCTTCAGCCATGCAGGCTTATTCTCAGGTTCAAGGGAAGGAAATGCAGTTAAAAATGGCTGAGAGGCACTGATAGAAGAAGCTGGCAAGAATAGTGGGAAGGAATATTTGGTACTCAACTTGATTTGTTAATTTACCAAGACAATTCCCTCCTTTCCCGTTTTAATATCTTTCTTCACTCTTAAAATTACAAGGATTATGAAAATATATGTGTATCAAAATCAAACCCTATAATATAATCCTTTCATTGCAAAGCTATACATTTCCTTCAATGTATCTAATACACATTCAGTGTGATGTAGGATTCCTGAAGCTGAAGATACTCTTAATGGTTATGACCAGAAATCATCAACAGACTCATTCTCCCTGTTGGCCAACATGATTTCCCTAAAAGTAAATTCTATGTGAAGAACCATATTGTAAAAATTAAAATTTAATAAGATTGGTTTCTAAGGGCCATATTTGCCAGGCCCTAAAACTAATAAAGGATCTATTATTGCAGTTCTAATAAAGGTACATTTGGACTGTAAACATAGTGTGCAAGAATATTAGAGTCTATGCAGAGTATGTTCAGCTTTTATATCCGATGTCAAAAACCTATCTTAACCAAGGATCCCCCAAACCTTGAAGTACTTCATGTTGATGCTCAAACAGCATAGTAATGTATTTTTTATAAAGTTATTGATGATAAAGAGTCATAGTTTAACAGGTTTGCAAAGATTTCAGGTTCATTTCTTAACAATATTAGGTAAGTATATTGCCTCAGACAAAGCTAAAAGTAAAGTTTATGGATCAAGGACAGAGAAACAAACAAGCTGCCGAGAACAGGCCCTAGTTGGCTTCTTAAAATGGAAGTTTTTTAAAATCAAGTTTTCTGAGGAGCATTTCTGCTGTTCCCAGGATGTTTGTGTGCAAAGCCAATTATTTTTAGTTCATTACTGGGTAAATTTCAATAATATAATGGAAAAACTGTGAATACAACTCTGTAGTTATGGTTCAGAAGACAGGCAATTTCCAACCCTCATCCTGTCTCCCCAGTTAGTCACTCTTGCCTGTTGGTGTTAAGATACAAGAAACAAAATATACATGATGACACTGCAATTCACATTTCATCATTCTGGTGTGATTGTGGGTAGCATCAGATGCCTGGCAACTATATAATCCTAATGAACATTCAAATGAAATTCTGTTGAAAAATTAATACCTCCCCTAATTAAATTTCACATAAGAGAAACATTGCTTCAGAAGATAACTTGAACTATCTATCCCCTTCCTTAAATTATTTTAACAGTCCTCCATAAATCGTTTGAAAGTCATTAAAATACAGAACTGCAACTGTCCATACATCATGTATTTGTTCCTTGGAATGAATCAAATAACCTTTATGAATGCACTTTTTTATCTGAAAGAGCTATATGGACAGCAGATTAAGAAAAGTAGAATTTTTTGGAGAAATAAGTTGTAATTAGCAAAGTTATCAGCAGAAAATAATGAATGTATATTTTGTGTTTCAATTAATCTTCAGGGTTTTTTAAAGTGTATAGTACTGGGCACTGAACCAAATTTCTAGGGCAAAACACTCCATAAATAGTCATATTATACAAATTCTTCCTGAAGCATTCCATTTAAAATAATGTATAATTCTAGCCCTTTCTAGACTATACGGGGCCTATGGACATGATGTTTATAAAATTTCAGGCTCCAGACATGTAAACACATTTATGAATATTTTGCTAGAATAGTTACTAAAAATAAAAAAGACCACACAGTCTGTGGTTCTCTTGTGCAATCCTGAATGGAGAAAATAATTTAATAATTATATTATGAACCAACAGTTAACAGGTAAAAGGATTTTAAGCATGATGGCCACAAGGGAAGAAACGAAAATTCAGGGGCTGTAGCTGGGTCAGGCAAAGATAAGTCTCAAATATGGTTTTTATAATGGTGATATAATATTTTTTTATTATCTTTTCCAGTATCTTCCCAGGTATTGATGTTAGGCTGATTGGTCTATAGTTTCCTGGGTCTGTTTTTTATTCCTTTTTGAAGATGGGTGAACCACATCAGCTCTTTCCAAATCCTCTGGTCGTGGTCCGGCTGCATGCTCCAGGATTTTTGAAGATGATGGTGCAGTGGCTTCTGAGATGACCTGTTAACAGCTCCTTTAAAACTCTGGATGTAATCATCATCAGGCCCTGGTGATTTGTTCATCAAGATCAGACAGGTGTTTCTCTCACCTTTTCCTTCTTGAACTTTTATTTTCTGGTCTGTCTTTTACAGTTATGTTTTGTGGTGCTTGAAACTAGAGTTCTTTTTGCATGAAGATGGATGCAAAGAATGAGGTAAGTGCTATTCTGCTTCTCTCTGTTGCCTGTTTCTCTCTTACCGTGCTCTCTTTACTTTTTTTGCCCTCTGCATTATACACTGGGACCGACTTATTTTTCTCTTGTTATTTATATGTTGGAAGAAACTTTTTAAATTATCTTTGACTTTTGTTTGCAAGTCTTGGTTCATTCGGAGCCTTTACTATCCGTACTTCGTCTTGCAGATTCTGTCTCTCTGCTGTATTTATGCCTTATTGTATGTCCTTCTTTCCATTTTTTGTAACTTTCCTTTTTTTCCTTTCAATTTGCTCAGAGAGATTCTTTTGCAGCCATGCTGTTTTCTTCTTGAGTTATTGTTTTGCTTTTTCTTCCAGTGAATATTGTGCTGGTCTGGCTTCTGTGATCAACTTTTTCAGAGTTTCCCAAGATTCTTGAGTGGTTTTCCCTTTTAGGATTTTCATTCATGGAATCTTTCCCAAGTTCTCTCTTGTTATATTAAAATCAGCTCTTTTAAAATCCAAGACTCTGGTGCATTAGTCTGTTTCTGTTTGTGTTGTGTTATGTTTGAATTCTATTATATGACATGTCTCACTCTCACCCAAGATTCCTGCAGTTTCACTCCCCAGTATCACTGTCCTCTTCGTAGTTCACTCCTCTACCTTTAGACAACAAAGTTGTCGGCTAGGTTGGTTAGTAACTGTCAGCCTTCAAGATTTACGCTCTTCAAGACCTTCCCCTTTCCTTTGCATCTTTCGGCTGTCATAGTAATGGGGAAGGAGGGGGATAGTTGTGGGAAGTGAGCTGGAGGTGTTACAAAGTGGACTGTATAAACTGGGGGGAGTACATTCTTGCTTCAGGTTTCTGTTTCTTGCTTAGCTTTCTATTCTCTGCGCAGCTACAAACCTTATAAAATATGCAAGGTCAACGGCCAGAAAGTGTCATCACCTACTGAAGATATGTTTTCACCGAACAGTATTAGCACAATGTTATATGGGTGGGAACATCTACCAACTTTTAATTGGAACCATTTGAATTCATTGGGGTGGAACTTTGCTATCACTGTGTATATTGTGATTTATTGCGCCGCTGATTCTCAGATCAGTCAGCTTTTTTGCTACTACCAGTTGACTCTCAGTAAAAGAATATCTTTTTCTCAATTAAAAGAGGGGCTAAGTAATTTCTTTCTTGGATTTTGAATGCAGCACCATTGACATTATTCTGAATCTCACCTTACCAGCCCACCCAGTGAGATAACACATTTCTCCTCCGAGGGCTCTGAACACCACATCAACTCCAACCAGTGACCAAGAAGACCTGGGAGCCAACTGAGGGCAAGATTTGCTGCTGCTAGGGAAAGAAAGAGAAGCTGGAATTGTTAGCAGAGCTAAATCTTCGGAGAGCAAACAGCTGTAAAACCCAAATGGTCCTTGGAGTTCGGCTGGACGGATCTGTGAAGAAAAGCCTCCCCAGGAGTTACCACTACCCATTCTCGGCATGGAAGAGAGGAGCCATGGCAAGAGACGGAAAGGAAAAACTTTATTAAATCAAATAAGCCAAGCACCTCATAGATGAAGCCTCGGAGAGCTCAACGCTGAACAAAGGTATGAGGGGGAGGAGGGGGAAGCAGTCCCAGGCAGAAGACGCAGAGCAGCCACCCCATCAAATCAACCTGAGCTAGCGCCACAGCAGCAGCAGCCCGAGGGCCCCAGTGGGAGCTAATAATCGCAGAAGACGTGGAACTCCAAAGTTGCCTGATTGGAAGTAAATATGGGGGGATCCCAAGGAGTTAGGATTTTTCCTTGCACAAGTTTGGAGCTATATGGCGAATACGGAGGGGATTTTCCCTCAGAAGCAGCCAAAGTAGATGTGTTTACCAAGGGCTCCAGAGGGTAGAAGCTGCAAAGTGGATGTGGATCTGCATAATGATAATACCCCCAGCTGATGAATTATGACATGTTCATACTGACTGCGCTGCAGGCAGATTTGAAGACCCACGGGAAACGTAAGGCCAGGATTAGAATGAAGTCCACAAATCAGGGGCGGAGATCAGTGCCGACTACACCAGGAATTTAGAGAGCTGGTGTATCATATCGTGGCTGTCCCAAGTAGCCCTGATAGAAGCCTTTAAAGATGGTAAAGGAGGATGTATATCCAGAGCTTGCATTGCCCAGAAGAGACCCCAATGATCTGCAGATGTGGTACGTGCTGTAGCAGAGGTGGAAATTGATTCTAACCCGCAACAGGCACCGGGGGGGTCTTGGTTGGAGCATTCTTCCCCCGCCATGGCCCAAGGCCTTCACACCCAAAAGGGAGGGATGGTTGGCGAGACCAAGACACTTGCCTGTTCGATTGGGAAGGAAGGTCACTGGGCTGCTGACTGCCGGGTCAAGCTGGAACCGAAGGGGGTGCCAGGGAGAGGGAAAACAACCTGAAAAAACCCCAATGAAGCCTCGGAAAATGGTGCTTAAAGTGGAGGAGGTTGTAGAGATTCGCCCCTCCAAAAGGAGAGGAGCTGGAATCCGACCTCCTCTGAAGAGAGTGAATTCGATTCAGAAGACAACTCATGGTAAGTCCAAACAAGGGCCTTCATGACCATTCCAATGAAGTAAGGTACCCACATCAGGAGCCAAAGGGAAAAGCTGGGCGCTTCGTTTGCGTAGACGCTGGCCTGCACAAGGTGCGTAGTCAGCGCGATACGTAAGTAGCCTAGAGCAAAAATGGTGCTTAAAGACTAAAAATTCTTGAAACAGCCGCCATAGCCTCCCTTGCCATTGAATAAGGATCAGTAGAGGAGACGTGTACATACAAGTGATGCCACTTCCCATAACAGAATCCATAGAAAAGACAATTATTGTGGCCCCCTCGATGGAACGGTTCGTATACTCACAGCGGATTGCCCTTGCGCTCTGGAAATGGACCCCACTGGTCTCAATTGCGTAGGAAGGGGTTATTGCACATACGTACGATCAGTGGGCTGGAAGGGGAGGTCGATCTAAACCGAAACCTCAAAAAATCCCACTGATGTCTGCCGTCGCACGTGTACTTCGAGAAACTGAAGGGGGAGGATTAATAATTCAGCAAGGAATTGGTGGGACTTAATAGGAATGTATGTGCGAGTGAGAAGGCTTCGAACCTGAACTTTCCGCATCGTTCAATTCAGATTTGTAGTATTGAAATTTTACGACGGGGGTGGAAACTCCCAAAACTGAGCTGTACTCGATATCACCTAATTGAGAACGAGAATATATGTGGTTCATTTACAATTAAGTAATTTGGGAACATTGGTTCATCCACCGCTAAACTCCGGTAGCAGGCCGCCAAGTGTGTTTCGGAAAGAGATGGCTCTCCTTGCTTTCTCGCTTTGTGTATGATTACAGACTAAACCTGAACAGCTATTACAGTCTTGTTGGAAGAGAGCGTGTACCCCCTCCTCTCCCTTTGTGATGATGGACATGTTTGACCTCACTCTGGCTAAAAGGAAAGTTTGTACGGAAACTCGACTTGGAGATGATAGCGTGTACTTACCTTTTTTTGGGGTTTAGATTTTTATAGGAAGGGGATGAACTGGAAAACCGCTTTTTCAACTAACTGATGGGTTGTTTCCAATTCAACATTCACATTTTGGCCTACCCAGGTGTGACCTCCAGCATATATCTCATTGTCAAATGACACAAATCAGGGTGTTACGAATGCGCATTTCATACAAAGGGTGTTTGGTTTTATAACCTTGAATGATAATCCTTATCATACACAGAGACTCGAGAGGAACATGTGAAGCTCGTGCGGTCAGTGGTGGAAAACTCCGAGCTGCTAAGCTGTAGTCAAACTTGTCCAAAAAGGTGAATTCAGCAGGACAAAATTGATTACCATTTGGTGTTATTGACATTCACATGAAATGGATGCTGGAGAAGGTGTTTGTCCATGTTTGGAATGGCAGCCCCCTCCACTGTTACCACAAGGAAAGAGACTTCAGAGTGTTCTTGGGATACGCAAAATCTTTAACTGACGAGATTTATCCGGCTTTTCGCGAAATTGTTGCCTCTTACTTGACTTCCAGTAAAAGATATCTTCTTCTCTAAATTAAAAGAGTCCTAAAGGCAGTTCGTCTTTCGCCTGGATTACTTGAAATGAATCCATCCAGCTGACACGAGAACCTTATTTGATTTCTCACTTGGTGCAGATGTAGTTTCCAATTGATATCAGGGATAATTGAAAGTCTCCTCATTCACTATTGTTGTGGGTTTCATCGCATATGTTGGTATTAGTTTGCTGGCAATAAGGTACATCTAATTTCTGCTTTATGGGTGAGCCTGGTAAATTAACCTATGGCCATGTCATATCTTCTCTTTCATATTTTTCTCTTTTATATTGACCCATATGCATTTCTATATTTCGACCTCAGCCACTCCTACGAAGTTCTTTGTGGTTATCGTTTGGTTTCCATTGCATTTTCTGTAGCAATATCTGTGGATACTTTGACATACAGTGCAACTCTTCCACCTCCTCTTATTTAGTGGGTGCTGGGTTTATTTTGAACAGTTTGTACCTTACTACAAGAATGGTTCCAGTCATGAGTTTCATCCCACCTAATTTCTGTTATGTGCACACTTTTATCATATGATAGCCCCTTCTATGGTATTGTAAGTCAAGATTCACTCCTGTTTGTTTCCCACGACTTTTGATGCATTTGTATATAGGCACTTGAGATGCTAATGTCTTGCTACATCTGGTGTTCTTATCTTGTCTACCTTCGTAATGCTGTTGTGCCTCGTCTGTCCCTATTTCTTGCCCACCTGTTAGAATAAGTTTATATGCACGGTCACCATCTAATTGCAATTGCTTGTTTGGTTGCTATCAAGGGTTGCATAATCTATCCTGTACAAACAAATATATTTTGCATCACTGGTATCTCTACCTAGTTTTAAGTTTGCTTGGGATCAGTATATTTACTGAATCCAATTAATTCTCTTTCCCCGGCTGTGCATTTCAAATGTTTATTCCAGGAATCGTGAATTACTAATGCCAGGAAAACTCAGTCTCTTTTGTGATGGGATGGCAACCCCATCTCTTTTTGTAACAGTTTTTCATTGGACCATGCTGCAGACATCATGACCTAATAAAACCAAAGCCCTTCACTTTTATACCATATCCTTTAGCCACACAGGAAATACATCCTTCTGGTAAAGTCATTTGTACCAGGAATGTATAATAGCATCAACTATTGCAGTCTTTGCTGGCATCTCTTGACTATCCTATAGAATCTCTATCTCTGCTGGCAATAGCTATACTGGTAGATCACTTCGACCTCTTTTCAACAACTTCAGTATTACTTCTCCTAAATAAACATCCCTTAAGGCTGGTCTACAGTTTACTTACCCTGGCCGATGGACGCAAACACCTATAAAGGAGCACAGCAGAGCATTTCAATAAGTTTCAGGTGAATTTGGCTCCATTCACTTGTCATCCCGCTTCCTAAAAAGTGGATGAAACATTATGCATTAAACAGAACGGAATATACGACATGGGTAGAAATGTTAGCGGGGATGTTTAAACGCGAATCGTCACGAGGAAGCCTAGCGGATGAAGAAAGCGGATGACAACTCAAGTGGGTTCTGTGGGGAGGAACTTTCGAAAGGTTGGATGCATCAGTTGGAAAGTGGGCGGCATGTCATAGCGGATGAATGCACGATGCATCACGTGACGGCACTAAGGTAAAAGAAAGGGGATGCCCCGCGTGTAATGTACTATCGGTGTAATGTTCACTGCACATGCGGGGAGTAATGAATTGCTGACTCCCGTGGATATAGATATAGATGCAGATGCAACTCAGTCGCATCGGGGACAGAGCGTGCTGGCCCAATACATCTTGCAGTGAACACTGGTTTCGCAGTCATGGCAGAAGAGGACAGCCGTGCCTATTCATTCAAAAGCCTGGCAATGAGGTTGAAGAAAGGCCAGACCACTAAGGCATCCCACCCTGGCAGTGAACTCTGAGCTGTGCTGCTGCTGTGATGGACAAGGCCCAAGGCCCTCAAGCCCTGCTGCTAAAGGCCCTGCTGCTAAAGGCCTGCTGCTTGAATGCCCTGAAACCTCTGCGAAGCCCCTGAAGACCCTCTGAAGCCACTGCCAGGGGAGGGAAAGGCAAGTGGGAAGGAGAAGGGAGAGAGGAAACAGTAACACCATTTCCGTAGGAGAGCCATGGAGGATGAGGTGCTGATGGGAGAATGAGTACCGTTGGATGAAAGGGCCCACAATCGACTGGTAATTCGGGACACGCCAAGAAAAAGCAGGACAGCTTGAGAGAGACACAGGCAAGAGCAGCCTGGGGTATACTGCAGAAGTGACCTTGGATGGGTGGAGCACATGCACACACTGGTAGGCAAGCTAACACCTCAGAAATCCGGGCAGGCCGCTGTCACAAGCTGCACGTGACTGGGAAGATGCAACGTCATGGCTAAAGTGCAGTTTCTGGAGGGAGATCCGCCAGGAGAGAGCAGCCCCTCTGAGACCTCTCTTCCTCAGACGGAGCACCACAGACACAGCGTCACTTTCTACCCAGGAGCCAGCTAGCCTGTTCCAGGCAGGGGTCTTCAGGGAGCCCCAAAGCAGGGAGACCCCCGGACAGCTGCCACTCCCATGCCGTCAGACGTGCGGATCCCATGGAGGATGACCGCCCTGCTGTCACAAATGGCAGGAAGAACGCAAGCAACCACCAAGGCGAACAACCCACCCAGCCCCTCCAGCTCCAGTAGATGCAGGCAGAGAGGCAGACTGGAGGCCAAGAGCCACAGTGTCCTGTTGAGATCAGGGACATAATGAAGACCAGCATAGAATCTTCTTCAGCTGGTCCACTTGGACATGAGCAGTTCTCAGGCCGGAAACACTCCTCATACACCTATCGTGAGCCAACCCCTGAAGGGATCTGCCGGAAGCTCCAGTACCAGGTGATATGAGCAGAGAAGATCAAGCATAGATCTGCAAGCACCCTCAAGGCCCAGCTGAATCCCTGCTCCTACCTTCACTCCAGGTCTTGATCCTCCACCCTAGGCGATGTTCACAAGCCCTTCCAGTTTTCAACAGCGCCTCACTCCAAGGTTACTGACTACAGGATATTCCCAGCAGAAGCTAGTCCTTCCAAGTCCAAGGAGCCAAGTTCATGCGCATGCCAATACACCATCCTCACCAGCTGCAGCCAAGATAGCCCCACCATCTCCTCCTTCTCCACCCGCATAAGCCATAGCTCAGTCAATGCAATCTGTCACCAGTATGGCACCTGACATCTGAAGTCCCTTGATGAGGGCCTCTCAACCTCACGGATTGAGTCAGCTTCGAGTAGCTTTCCTGAACACCAACCACCTGTTTGTCCTCCTCGGGCAAGAGACACTCACATGGTGCTCAGAAGCCAGATCAGCCACAGCCACCCCACAGACCCTGCCGCTACAACGAAGTGAAGACAATGGCACATGACTTCAGAGTGACGAGCAATAGTGTCAGGAGACTGAGATTGTTTACTATTTATAGTTTATATCTTGCTGCTTAATGACCCTTACTTGGTTCATTTTGTTTATTTATAAAGTACTATCACATGTTTACGCTAAATAAAGTTTTAATCAAAGTTGACCTTTGCTTAACATACATGTTATAACACAGTTTATTTGTTCATTAGGCTTATTTAAGTAAGAGTCATAAAGTTTATCTAAGAGAGAGTTAATAAAGTTCGTTAGCTTAAAACACGACTTAGTTTAGACTTGGTCTGTAATTTTCATTACCATATAAAAGTAAAGTGTTGTGGTCGTTATAAACTTTGAAAATAATAGGTTAACGCTCCTTTTGTAATGCTTGTGGGGATAGATTATAGCAGAATAGGTTGATGGTTTTGGACTAGATAATAGCGGCAGTGAAACATTAGTGGGAATGTAGGTCCCACCATCCCATGCACATCGTCGCTAGATGATTTTTCCAGCTTTGTTATGAGGAGAGGTATAGTATGCGATTGTCCACTATGGGCACTTGTAGTATACTGACATACATGCATGAAATCAGTCACTAAAATATTCGAGATAGCATCGCCATGACAAACGGTTTTTTGTTTTGATCAATACTCTATACATACGAGATGGACTGAATACCGCTTACAATCTCTTCTATCTTGCCGTGGGCTAATCTAGATCTGTGTGTAAGTCCGAGTAACTTTTATTTGTTTTCCTCCTCTTTCTTTTTCAGCTGCATGCGGATGTGATTTGAGAGGGATGGCCCAGAGGATGCAGAGAGGATAAGCAGCAGACGTTAACGATGATAATGGACATAGATGGCGTTTTTGCCCGTTAATGTCGAAGGTGTACATCGTTACCGTGGTGGAAGTCATGGCTCGTTCACAAAGCTTTTGTTGGATCAGGCTCAAAACTTCTGTTGGCATGGATGAAATTGCATGTGGAACGGATGCTCGGCCGTAGATAGCGGAGGCGTCATACACATGGATATGGACAGTGAGTAAACAAATGGATGCATCCGCGTTTCCAACGGGAATGGAAAGCTTTTTTAACATTTGACATCCTCTCTTTGCATCCGGAAGTGCACGTGGACTGGCCTTTACAATTGAGTCCCTCAACCAAAGGTGGCTTCCTTTTTGGAAGTATTGCTCTCTTCGTGTGACTGGGGCAAATACTCTGATCACACTCTCCTTTTCCAAATAAATTATGTCCTAGGACATGATCAGCTGTTTTTTTTACTTGGTTATTAGTTATCACCAATCTTACCTTGACTTCACTTTATGTTCCTATTCAAGGTCACCCAAGGCAACTGTATTCTGTTAATGCTGGACAGCAGCAAAACTTTGTGTTTATGGTCCACAGCTCTCACTCCTGCATACTCCTGTGTCTCGCCCGTTTTCGCTGTAAGGTTCTTTGTGGTAGAGAGGGCGCTGGCAGCATGGCAGCTCAATAGGCTGCTGGATTGGGGTACCTAACTCTCTCTTGGAGAGCACAGTTAGGATCTAGATAGGTATCCTGTTCAGGCAAACGTAGACGGTAATTCTTTTTTACAATGTGACAGTTCTAAGTGTGAAAACGAGTCACTCCGCGAAAGACAGCTGTAAAACAAGTATTACACTGAACTAAGCCGGTCATTTTGAAATAAAATAAAATCACAATCTCAAGTGCACTTACCCTAAATGTCTTATTGGTATTCTTGTTTTATAGTTATATGATTCGCACGCCATTAGGTGCACGGGCCACTATGTTTCTCCTTTCTACTCACCTTCTGCTTTCTTCACAAGCAGCCAGCAGCTCCTCCCAGCAGCTCTGGGAATTTGAAATGCAATAGAAGCAATTTTGCTAAGGGTCATGTTGAGCCATTTATGAGCCACATTGTCTCACCCAAACTATTTCCTCTAGAATGTTTCTTTGCAAAAGGGGCTTTCACTTTGAACAGATGGCTGGGAATTCCTGTGCCAAAAAGCTATTGTTACTAGCTTCCTTTCAGAATTTACATCCTTAAGCATCAAATAAGCCTAAGTAAAAAAGAAAATTTAGCTCAGGAAATACAATGAGTATAGGGCTGCTGGAATCTTGGGGAAGTTGTCTCCTATAGCTCACTACTGCTAGGTCTGTTTTCTCAATCTGATATGCTGAATTTCTGCTTGGATAAAACACAGGCACCAGAATCAGTACTCTGCATTTCCTTAAGTTAAGCAACACTAATCCAGTTATCAAAAGACTGGGTCATGTATATACAGTGAAGAGCTACAAAAACTGGCAGCACTATTTTTAGACTTTGGACTGATTATACCACTAATGTTGGCTATTGAATCCTGCTGGAAGCGGAATTGGCTATTGAATCCTGCTGGAACAGGAAGCGGGCATCTCATTTAGCTGAGCCTTGCTTAAGAAGTAAGGTTTTCTGATTCCTTCCTATATTTTTGGGTTGTCCTTCAATCACTCTTACTAGTTTGTGTCTTGCATCAGCTAATCTATCCTACAACCTTCACCTGCCTTTCAATCCTAATTGACATTTTGTCCCCATTTTAACATTTAGATCACCACAATATGTTGTCCACAACTGGTCAACATCATTTTGCATCAGAAGTACTCCACCTGAAACTTTTTCAAAACTGCCAGTAGCCAATTATAAAAGATACTGGGAGTTGTACAATAGCTGCTTGGATATTGGTGATCATACCTCAATTCTACATGTCTAATAGCAGTTTCTTGGGTATTATGTGTTGAGTCAAAGTTTGCATATGTAAAGGAGGAACATAATATATTGTGCTGCTTTGAATGATACCATGCTTTGTTTATATAAAATTTAACCACCATTCTTTTTTTTTAAAGTAACCTATTAAAGCTCCACATTTCTTCCTGAATTCTATGCTAATTGCCAAAGGAATTTTCCTGGCATTTCCTGGCATTTCTTTCCTGGCATGAACAGCTCTAATGTTGATTGTATAGGTGTGGCCAATACTGCTGCGGGATATTTTATAAAGAACAACCATAATTGCCACAAAAGGATTTACTTCAGTGAAAACTCATCTTTGAAATACACATGGATGCAGACTCATCAAACTCTTCTTGTCATACTTCCTCCAGCTTAAAAAGAATAATTCAATAAATAGAAGTATGCCCCTTCTTCCTATGTTAAGATATTTAGTTTTTCATTAAGCTGCTTAGTGATCTCTCTGTCTCTCTCATCAAAACAAGACCTATGCAGTTTTAATTAGTTCACTTGGGGCATAATGTTTAAATGTAAAATGCAGCCTTCCTGAACACTTCAGAAAAACCTCTTCCTACTAAATACAGGTGAAACTCAAAAAAATTAGAATATCATGCAAAAGTTCGTTTATTTAAGTAATGCAACTAAAAGGTGAAACTAATACATGAGATAGATTCATTACATATGCAAAGCAAGATAGTTCAAGCCATGATTTGTCATAATTGTGATGATTATGGCCTTACAACTCACTGAAAACCCCAAATCCACAATCTCAGAAAATTAAATATTACATGCAATCAATAAAACAATGATTGTACATAGAACAATATTGGACCTATGCAAAGTATAAGCATGCATATGTACTCAGTACTTGGTTTGGGCCCCTTTTGTAGCAATTACTGGCTCAATGCAACATGGCATGGAAGCTATCAGCCTGTGGCACGGCTGAGGTGTTATGGAAGACCAGGATGCTTCAAAAGCAGCCTTCAGCTCTTCTGCATTGTTCGGTCTCATGTCTCTCATCTTTCTCTTGGCAGTGCCCCATAGATTCTCTATGGGGTTCAGGTCAGGTGAGTTTGCTGGCCAATCAGGCACAGTAATCCCATGGTCATTGAACCAGATTTTGGTGCTTTTGCAGTGTGGGCAGGTGCCAAGTCTTGCTGGAAAATGAAGTCAGCATCCCATAAAGCTCGTCTGCAGAAGGAAGCATGAAGTGCTCCAAAATCGCCTGGTAGATGGCTGCATTGACCCTGGACTTAATGAAGCACAGTGGACCAACACCAGCAGATGACATGACTCCCCAAATCAACGCAGACTGTGGAAACTTCACACTGGACTTCAAGCATCTTGCAGTGTGTTGCCTCTCCACTCTTCCTCCAGACTCTGGGTCCTTGGTTTCCAAATGAGATGCAAAAGTTGCTCTGATCAGAAAAGAGAACTTTGGACCACTGAGCAACAGACCAGTTCTGTTTTCTTTAGCCCAGGTAAGATGCTTCTGATGCTGTTTGTTGTTCAGGAGTGGCTTGACAAGAGGAATACGACATTTGAAGCCCATGTCCAGGCTGTGTCTGGTGGCTCTTGATGCACTGACTCCAGCCTCAGTCCACTCCTTGTGAAAGTCCCCAACAATTTTGAATGGCCTTTTCCTAACAATCCTCTCCAGGCTGTGGTCATCCTGCTGCTTGTGCACCTTTTTCTTCCACGCTTTTCCTTTCCACATAACTTTCTATTAATGTGCTTTGATACAGCATTTTGGGAACATCCAACTTCATTTGCAATTACCTTTTGGGCTTTCCCTCCTTATGGAGGGTGTCAATGATGGTTTTCTGCACAACTGTCAGGTCAGCAGTCTTTCCCATGATTGTGATTCCTACTGAACCAGACTTAGAGACCATTTAAAGGCTCAGGAACCTTTGCAGATGTTATGGCTTAATTAACTGATTAGAGTGGGACACTTTTGAGCCTAGAATATTGAACCTTTTCACAATATTCTAATTTTCTGAGATTGTGGATTTGGGGTTTTCATGAGTTTGTAAGCCATAATCATCACAATTATGACAAATCATGGCTTGAACTATCTTGCTTTGCATATGTAATGAATCTATCTCATATATTAGTTTCACCTTTTACGTTGCATTACTGAAATAAATGAACTTTTACACAATATTCTAATTTTTCGAGTTTCACCTGTAGGTGAGCAGGGTCTGATGAAGACTGTGATTCAAGGTATCTGCACTAAATATGTAAGAAAGGCATGAGCAAAAAAAAGAAAATCCTCTTAGCAATACAAATGGTGCTTGGGAGCTAATACTACACATAAAAAACCCATGTTAGCACAAGACTTTTACATGTTAGCACAAGACTTTTGTTGGAATGCAGATTCAGGCACAACTCACTGAAACAAAAACAGCCTTTTAATTATTGTACTTGTTCTGTTGTCCTCTTAATTTCATATAGAAATTAATTTCAATTCATTTTTAAGTCTTGTTTTCCACCTAAAATTATTTTAAAAAGCATATGATCTTGAGAATAACTTTAAGAGTATTCATTTTTTAAAATTGTAAGAATCTATCCAAAAATAATTCTATTCAAGTCAGTTACTAAAAATTTGAATTTTGAGAAATTGGAGTGCCATCATCATCAGCCTATATAGTTAGGTCACTGATTCTGATACCATCTGAAGTGTTTTGAGCTCTAAGATGCCAATGATGAATAGCTGTTCCAAAGATTTGTCATAAAATAATTTCTGTAAAGGGCTTAGCTAGTTTATGACTGTAATAAAGATTTGATTGATTAATTGCTAAAAAAGGACATCTATTGTTTTCTATAAGAGCACATAACTGAAACAAAATGATATCTGAAAAGACTGAAATGATTAAAAATTTAAAAAGAAAAATCAATTGTAAAAAATAATACTGTACTTTCCTTCCAAAGCTTCATAGGTACACTCTGCTGCATCTAAAAGTCCCAGAAGACAAGTTAATATGTGCTTTTTATTTTCTCAGAAAATAAGACCGAGCCTTATTTTCTTTTGACTCCCCAAAAAGTAGCTAGGCCATCTATAGGGGTGACTTAATTCCCCCCACCATGCACCCTCACCTAGAACAACCTATTGGTAGCCATGCCTCGCCACCAGCCACTCCTAATAGCCAATCATGGCAGAGCGCGGAGAGCTCTGTCAAGTGAGCTCTGCCAAGTGCCTTTGCTGCAGACCAGGTATGGTGCTGGCTGCAGGCCGGGTCAGCGGGCAGGCAGTGGCAGCATGTATGTTGGCCTTGGCGGTGGTGGGATACTTTGCATCACAGGACCTTCGGCAGCCGTTGCTGCTGCTTCCAGAGGCACAGAGGGCGGAGTCCCTGCTGAACATCACAGCGGTAGTGGAGAAGTGTCTCTTCCAGTGGGTGGAGGAACAATTTGAGCACATTCCTCCATCTGCAGCATTTCAGCTGATTCTCGGGCAGGGGAGCCACCTCCGTAGCTTCCACGATTCCTGCTGGTGGTGGTGCCTTTCTCGCCAGTGCCATCTCCAACAACAGTTTCAGCAGCAGTGGAACAGACCCCGTTGCCAATGAGAACCACCTGCCCTCCCGCAGGGACATTGCTTTGCTTGACAGTGGCTGCATCAGCAATATCCTGTAAGTTGGTGAGTCACTTGGGCTTCTGTGGGTGGAACTGGTGACAGGAGGGTGATGCCATCATTTCTCTCCCCCCCATGCCTTGCTTCGCTTCCCATTCCAGAGCTCTGAGTCACGGTCTCGTCACCTGCACAGTCGGGTGCTCTCCTCTTGTTCTAGCTGCCCAAAAAACCCCTGTGGGCCTTTCCCCCTCTTTTATATTTTCTTTATTCTCATTTCCTCCGTTAGTTCCCTAGGAATAGAGACTGGCCGGGCAGCTTCCTCCCCGCCCCCCGGTAGTTTTAAAAAGGGAACGATCTATCCATTTTGCCCTTTGAATAGAGGCAAACCTTCCAATACAAATATAAGAGAAAAGGAATCATCCTACAGATCCTTAGCACCCCTTTAAATGCATTTCTTACCTTCATCTCCTTGAAGGACAGAAATAGGATGGAAATCCACCTCCAGGATTTCTCCTGGCAAATCCCAAAGACACTCTTCCCTCTCTCCCTCCCTCCTTCTTTCCCTGTCAAGCTTCCCTGAGGATTCTCCTGCTGATTCAATCATTCATTCATACTTCTAAGGGGGTGCTAAGGGTCTGTAGAATGATTCCTCCCCCCCCCCCCCCC
>BHFT01034416.1:0-18270 GCA_004320025.1 Laticauda laticaudata | reverse complement strand
AAAAGGCTGGCCTCGGCTGCAGCCAAATGTTCCTGTTACTGACTGAGTATAAATAAAGCCTTTTGTTGTTGGAACCCAGTCTACCTCGTGTATTTTCCGAACAAAACAGCAGGGATCTCCAAATTACTACTACTACTACTACTACTACTACTTCAACTACTACTACTGGTACTCTTCTTCCTCCTTCTCCCCCCTACCCCATGAATTAATGGCTCTTTTAATTTAAGTCAACTTTAAGTACGTTTGGCTCTTGGCTTCCTTTTCACACTCCCTCTTTATTCTGGATAATCCTTCTAACCTGAAAGGGGAGTAAAAAAGAGATAGAGACAGATGATTTTTTAAATTAAAAAAAAGCTAAATAATAGCTATTTCCTGACAATGAGTGTGTCTATTAAGGAAATACGTAAAATGAAATATTTCTGAAATATTGTAGGCCTGTTAGCATTTAGATATTGTACAAATGGAACATTAAAAAAAAATCTGTTCATGATTAGATGTGGGCTGTGTTCCCCCTACCACACCCCAAAGATTCTGGGCCTCATATCTGGCCCTTGAATGGAGTGAAGTGAAGCGCATGACATATTTCTGCTTAAACTAACAGTTGTCTTTGGCACCAGTGATAAGAACTCAATCTCTTTTATACGTCTGGGCTTCTTATTGTGGTAGACTACTTCCTCTTATATATACCCCTGTCCTAAATAATCTTTTCAAGACATTTTTCCAGTATTAAACTGATGGCTTTGGAATTTATCAGTGACATTTTACAAACCCTATGTGTTCCTTACAAATGTATGAGAAATATTTCATATCTATCTATCTCACAAGAACAACAAGGGTGGTTTAATTCCTTGACTTATTAAATGGCATTTTATTTTAACTTAGTTTTTTTTAAATGTCAAAGGATAGGATTGTTTCTACAAATTGGGACTATCTAGGAGGATCTCTATGAAGATTCTCAGTTATCTGCTTTTTCAAGAGGCAACTGGACTTTCTGGTTTTACTTCTTCATCCAAGAAGTAAAGAGAGCTGAAGAAACTTCTTGGATGAGAAACCAAACATCTTCAAAGAAAACCAGTTGAAAAAAGTCCAGTTGTCTCTTGAAAAAGCACCTTTGGAGGATTTTCTTTTTTTGGCAATTCTCACTTCTAGAGATTGGACATGATCAACAGTAAGATAATTATCATTGGTCATTTCATATTCTTTTGACCTCATGTTTACAATTTCTGACTTGTTCACACACTGATCTTGTCTAAGAAAGGATAAAATATCACTCATCTATATTAAAAAAGATACCCAGTAATTTTATACACCACAAGAGGGACGTTAGTTCTCTTATTTATCTAATCCTAGAAAAGGAGATAAAAAATCAAAATGAAGATTCCTTCAAAAAAAAATTGCTCAGTTACCTTTAGCTCATTTTCAAAAAATATAAGGATAAGTTGGTCAATTCCACTGGCTACTGTCTCTGAAACTAACTGTATCTTGCTATTATCTGGACCTAAGATGAAAAAGCATATTTATGGATGAATTGTGCTCAATAATGTTGTCACAATGCTTTAACTTTCAATTTCCAAACATTAGGGGTTCTCAAAAGTTGTGACATGCCTTGGGGATTGAAAGGATATTTTGGTTGCTTTAATATAATTTAGATGTGCTTGGTAACTACATAAATATCATAACTTTTAAACATTTTTGTTTGTTTCGCACAAAATAAGATGCTCTTCCTTCGTTTCTGATCACCTTTTGTAAAGTATACAATGAATATTACTTGGCCTCCTAAAGGATTAAATAAAGGATGCTGAAATCATACAGGAACCCATGACTCCAGAATTTGAATAGGATCTGAATATCCTGCATATTCACTTGATTTGCTATGAGTTTCATGGTATGTTAAAAATAGAGGTTGGGCCGTTATAATTCTGGAGAAGTAGCACCAGCCGACACGCTCCTGCTCAATTTATATTTTGGGTCTAGGACTAAAACTCACAGTCTCCTGATTTTAACTACTACCCTACACTGACTCAGTTTTACTCCTAATTATCAATTAGGGTAGATAAATTTTCAACTTACCATTGGTATTTGAGTAGAAACATGAATCCAAGGGTTTTAAATCGCTTCTATGAATAAAATTCTGGATCACAATGCATAGATCAGGTGTGTCACTCAATTTCAGGTGGTATTCAGCAGGTTCTGATCAATTCTGGAGAACCGGTAGCGGAAATTTTGAATCGTCCCGAGAACTGGCAAATGCCACTTCTGAATGGAGATTTTACAGTATCCTTCCCCTGCCACGCCCACCAAGCCACACTCACAGAATTGATAGTAAAACAAAATGAATTCCACCACTGCATCAGGGTTGTGTTTGACCTCAGGGGCTCGGGTGTGGCAAGGATGGGCGTGGCCAGCTTGACTCAAACTCAAGCTTGACTCAAACTCAAGGCACCGCGGGCAGGTCCTTTTCTTTTTCCAGGGTGGCTTTGTGGGCTAGATCTAAGCACCCTGTGGGTGGGATCTTGCCCATGGGCCTTGAATTTGACACCCCTCGTATAGATGGTTTGAAAACATCCCAGACAAATACATGTCAAACAAATCTTTGACAACTTATTCTTCAGTGCTCTGATTAGTAGGAGCATGTGTTTTTGTTTTTTTTTACAGTAATTTGAGTTCCTGGATGAACAGTGTTTTTCATTATTTTATCATTCGCTCTGCAATCCTACGAAGTTCCACATAACATTCTGCTAAAAAAATTCAGTAGCCTGTTTTTAAAAACATTTCTGATCAAGAGATTGCATTCATTCCAATTGTGGGATTGCAGGACTTTTGGAATAGTTACAAAGCAAAAAAATTCTCTTTTTACCTTACTAGGATAAATATTTGGTAAAGAGAAATGGGAATGGAAAGCGAAAAATTAGAAAGCAGGAATAGAATACAGTTGCAGATACATATAGGTACTTTAGTGAGCTCTGCTGAAATTGTGATCATGTTGGTTTAGCTGTTAGAGAAGTAAAATAATGTTTTTATGATTAGAAAACTTGGTTGAAGATGGAATAACATTTGGTAAGTTACTAAGTAATAACATAATTTTCTGCTAGGAAACAGTCAATATAAATTGAAGGATACAAGTGACAAAGGCATAGCAACACATTCACAAGGAGTTATGACAAGATTAATATTTTTATTTATTTATTTTTATTTGTCAATTGCTTACAAGATAATAGGAATAAGTAAAAACATAGTTATGAATATACATATAAGAAAAATAAAAAAATATATGAAAGAAACAATAGGACAGGGATGGTAGGCACGTTGGTGCACTTATACATGCCTCCTACAGACCTCTTAAGAAACAGGTAAGGTCAATAGTAGACAGTCTAAGGTTAAAGTTTTTTGGGGTTTGGGGACGAAACCATAGAGTCAGGTAGAGTATTCCAGACATTGGACCACTCTGCTGATGAAGTCGTATTTCCTGCAATCAAGTTTGGTGTGATTAACCTTGAGTTTGTATCTATTGTTTGCTCTAGTGTTGTTATAGTTGAAGCTGAAGTATTCATTGACATGTAGGACATTGCAAATGTATGATTTTATATACTATACTTTAGATTGGACGAAGGCAGCGTAGTTCTAGATTTTTCTAGGTCTAGAATTTCGAATCTGGTGGCATAAGATATTATGCAACGAGTAGAGGAGTGGAGAACTCTTCTGTTGAAATATTTTGGACTGTTCTCAACTGTGTTAATATCAGACACATAATGTGGGTTCCAGACTGATGAGCTGTATTCGAGTATTTGGTTTGCAAATGTTTTGTATGCTCTAGTTAGTAGTGTAATATTACCAGAGAAAATATAGTAATAGTAATGCAGAGTTTGTAAATAGTTGGACAGTGTTGAGGGAATTATTAGTTTAGCAGAGTGATGGCTTCGGGGAAAAACTGTCCTTGTGTCAATGTCAGCCTTCAAGACTCCTTTCTTTTCTTGCTTCTTTGGGCTGCCAATAGTAGCAGGGGAGAATGAGATAATTGGGCTTTGTGGGGGTGGGAATGTGCTGGAGGTTTAGAGAATGAATGTATAACTTCAGGAAAACTTATTGTCTATGCCTGCTTGCTTGCTTCCTGCGCAAACTGTAGCTCTTTATACAAACTAGGCCAAGGTCATTGGCCAGATGTCTGCATCACCACCTGAAGATGTCCACAGACATTATACACATCTTTGATTGAATGGGGGCATTTGAACTATGGTGGGTTGGAAACATGCCATCACTTTGTATATGTGTTTTTTGCGTGTAAATCCTCAGAACTAGAATTCCTTTGATGCACTACCACTTGATTTACAGTAAAAGTTCTTTTTCTCTATAACAATGGAGTCTAACAGTGTCTTTCTTGGATTTTGAATGGAACACCATCTGACATTCTAGTTTGTTCTCCGTGTGCAGTGCTTCTATAGCGTCGTTTTGAGGGTAGGAGTTGGAAACAATTTATTTCCAGGATGTGAGGGATCTGTAATTATTTTCACACCCCTTTTTTTTGACTCGTGCAGTATACATACAGGTCCTTGATTGAAGGCAGGTTGGTAGTAATTGTTTTTTCTGCAGTCCTAATTACTCTCTGAAGTCTGTGTCCAACTTGTTCGGTTGCAGAACCAAACCAACCAGTTATAGAGGTGCAGAAAATATACATTCATCAAGAATCATAAGATACAATACTTAATAAAGTCATAGGGTACAAAAACAATCACATCATACCAGGAAACAATCAATATAAATCATAAGCATACCTGGTTTAATCCGTCTTGTACAATAGCAATAGCTTTTAGACTTATATACCGCTTCACAGTGCTTCACAGCCTTCCCTAAGTAGTTACTGCATGATTTGGGGAACCACAAATTTGCAGGAAAACCAAAACATGAAGAAAGCAGACTTGCCCACCCCAATCAAAACAAAACCACCCATCAAGCCATGCCCACAGAATCGGTAGTAACAAATTTTGAATCCCACCACTGCTTCCATCCTTCCAAGATTGGTAAAATAAGGACCCATATTGTTGAGTGGCAATATGCTGACTCTGTAAACCACTTAGAGTGGGCTGTAAAGCACTGTAAAGAGGTATATAAACCTAAGTGTTACTGCTAAGTGCTATTAGAATACCAGGAGTCTTTGAAGCCTCCATAATTTTTATTTTATAAGAAATAAGGAAACATCTATTAGTTGAGATGTCCAAGATTTTCATTCCAAAAAATTATGGAACATGAAACTTACCCTGAATTTACTTCTCAAAAATATTCCAACATGATAACATAATTAATTATCTTAGATGGGTGTGACTTTAACTGTTTTATTTAGCTACAGAATATGTACAAACTTTTTCTGGAGATGACAATTATTCCATGTAAGATAACCTATCCATACCCACTTTTGCCTTTTGGAATAGTTGGTAAAAGTCTGAACATTCCATTTTATGGGTGTGTTGTTCTTACTTTTAACATGTTTTTAACAGACCATGATTTCATCTTAGAAATGAACTCAGCTGTGGGTGGTAAATGGTGGATGTACTCAAAGTTTATTTGAAATACTTTACATTTTTATTTACTTTGGAACCCAGTCTTCCCCCCCCCCCCAAGCTAAACATAAGTAAGGGTCACTAACTTATATTTCCTGTCTAAATAATTGAAAAATTTGATGAGAGAATATTAAGGATGAGAGACAGACTCTATGAGGACCATGAGACAAATAGGTATAAGCATATAAAGATAACCACCATATATTTTTGGAGCAGATATTTTCCACAGATACTTTGAAATAAAAATTAAAAATGGAAAAGATGTGTAGTCATTTAGGGGTTGGATAAGCTTATGCTGTTGCTGTTATTGTATAAGATGATGGAGACTCTTTCATCCTGTTTTCAAATTGTATAAAATACCCCACATGTCACATGTTATTTTGCTAGAGAAGCTTCTGATTCTTTTGTACTTCTTGACTTGGCATCAGTATTTCTTGGTCTTTCCAGGAAATACTGGAGAAAACAGAAGCTTCTCTGAGAAAATCCCCATGCTATTGTAAGTAAATGTGTTTGGAAAATGTTCCAAAGGGCAGGGACCACTTTGGTGAGGGCACATTGGTGGTGGGATCCAGCCGGTTTACACTGGTTCAAGTGAACTGCTTGTTACATTACCACCACCACCCCGTGCTATCAAAGTGGCTCATGGGCACGGTGCTGCAATGGAGAAATGAGCAAAGAAGCGGCCAGTGCATGAGAAGGAGGAGACAATTTCCCTCCTCTCCCTGTTCCTCCTCCTCCCCTTGTGCCTGCCACTCCATTGCCCATTTCTCCATTGCAGCGCAGCACCCAGGATTCACTTTGACAGGGGGATGTGTGGTAATTTAACAACCGATTCACCCAGGGTCAGGTTGGTCATTGCGGGACGCTTGTCCAGCATGTGGGGCGGAGCTGGAGGATGGGTTGAACTAAGGTCCCTTCCAACTCTTCTGTTCTATTCTATTCTATTCTATTCTATTCTATTCTCAGTTGTCCTTACCACTCTCTGTATGGGTCTATTTGAGGCACTACTACTAGCGAACCAAACAGTGACCACTCTGTGAACCTTTTCAGTAACCAACAGATTCCGCCTAGTTTTATTCTTTAAAAATATTTTAACTGAGTGAACAAACAGCTGAAAGCTGGTATGTGAATTTCAAATTTTACTTGAGATTGCACAGATGCCTTACGGGGTTTCTGTTTGTCAACACATCTTTCCTAAATGGCCTAACTGAATATAAAGATTTTATTTTGACAACCTGTTGCTTAATATAACCAGAGGCTTTGCCAATATGTGTGAGAGAAATACTTTATAGACCTAGAAACTATTTTTCTTTTTATTGAAAAAGAAGCCATGCTGTCAGCATTTCATATTGTTTATTGAGCATGGTCCGTTTAATTTTTATTATACTATAAGAGTTCAGTAATGAATTCTTCAATGCTAAGAAGGGCTACAATAAATCCCCACTAAAAAGCAAAAGGAGATTAGTTCTGCATTCCAAATTTCATTTTAAGCTGTCTCCCTAGAATCTTTAAAGGGAATTTTATTGCAAGAAATGAAGGAAGGAATTCAGCGCTACCAGGGCCAAAGCAATGGTATTCATATGTTTGCAATCTTAATATTTAAAATGGGTAATGCATTTTTGAGATATTAGCCTGGCAAGATTAAACAGAGTTTGGGAGCATTAACCAAATTTCATAATAAGAGATTGTATCCAGACGATGACAAACCTCTATTATTAAAGCTTGCAACATCATAGCACAAATAAATAGATGATGACAGAGATTGTGGTGGTAAATGAAGACCTCTAATTCATCTTATATTGAGATCTGATTTGATTTTGATTGGGCATGTTGGTGGTTCATATTTAAGGTTACAACACTGGGAATGTTTCAACTTTTAAAACGTTCCCAAATGGGCACTGTTGCCGAGTTAGCTAAAACTTATTTAGTAAAATTCTAGAGAGAGAGGAAAAAATAGACAAAATCACATTTTGTAACAATGTTTTAAATATTTTGTGACTGATTTTTTTTCATGCAGGATTTTTTAAAAATGTTGTTTCTTTTTTCTTTTTGCCTCTGGGAACAGTTTGCAATCACTGGAAATTTAGAAATGGCAGTTGAGGGCTATTACATTTGTGGCTTAGTATCCTTAGGAGTATTTTTATAATTATAAACCATCTTCTGAACTCCTTGTCTTCTTTTTAAATTCCCTAAAAGAATATTCTGTTTCAGAGTGCTATGCCGAAACTACCTGGGGAAATAGTAAGAGGAAACACAGCTGAGAACCACAGTGGTTTGACTTTGGTCCAAATACTTTGCAAAATATGTTGGCAAAAACAAGATTTTAAGTAAAACTGTTTCCTTTGATAACATACCCAGGACAGCAAGCTTTACATTTTTGTGCTATATATGTATGTGCCAAAAGAACGGAGAAAGATGTGTGAATACAATCCACTTGGTAACAAGATATTATTGCAGGGAATTTCACTTAACATTTTTTTAGTAAGATATAATGGATAAAACATGCATGAGATTAATTGGGATGCATAGTAAATTGAGCATGAAGCATGGAGTAAGACAAGTTGTATGATACCCCTTTAGTTGTTCAATGCATTTATGGAGAAGTTATAGAACTTAGAATAATTTTATTGTTACTTTAAATGTACACTAATCGGCATACATTAAAATGAAATTTCATTGCTTGGAGCTCTCAAAGGGTCACCACTTCCAGTATACACAATGGTGGGATTCAAATACTTTTCTATTCTCTTTGTATTTTATAATACTTTATAACTCAATAAAAATGTTAAAGTAGGAAAATGTGGGAGGCAGATTATCACTTTAATGTCAATGACAAAGGCATTGCATGGGAGAAAACATCGCAAATGACTCCAACATTTTTACCATTTCTACCACTACCATTTCTACCATTTCTAGAATACATGATTGACAAGATAGTGCCAGATGAGGTTGCATGACACTCAATGTATTATTGAAGATGACCCATGGAACTTTCAGAGTAGCCATGCTATTTATGACGTGACTCGGTTAAAACTTTCAGGACATCTAATTACTGGTGAGTACCAGTAATTGGCAGTACACCATTCTGATGGTGGTTAACAGTCTTACCTAACACCCTACATTCCCTCCATGTGCATCTGTCTCTCTTCCCACCATCTTCGATAATTTTAAGCTAATGTTGCAAATCATTGGTTTGATATTTCAACGTTAAACCTTTTTTTTCTGATTGTAAGCTTCCTTGAGTTGCCACCAAACAAGATGGGCAGTATCTAAGTTGAATAGATTAATAAATAAATAAAGGTTGCCACACAGGAAAAGAAAATCCCAAAATTTCAAATTACAGAATAACAGTGGGAATATGGAATTTAAAGAGTATGAGTATGGGAAAGCTTAACTCAGTGAAAGGTGAAGTGAATGGACTGTACATTAACATTATAGGCATCAGTGAATTCAAATGGGCTGGAATTGGATGCTTTCACTCAGAAGATCATACTATTTACTACTCAGGTTATAAAAACAAAGAAGGAGTGGTATTGCTGTTTATTTAGTCAGGAAGGATATAGCAAAGATTGCACTTGGGTATCTTGTAGTCAATGGTCAAATAATATCAATTAAATTTCACGGATAACCCTTTAATATGCTGGTTGTCCAAGTTTATGTTTTGACCACTGATGCAGAGGAAGAGGAAGTTTGACAAGTTTTATGGTCAAGTTCAATCCAAAATTAATAGAACATGCAAACAAGTTGTGCTGCTTGTGGCTAAAGGTTGGAATGGCAAAGATGGAAATATTATTGGTACATGGAAATGGAAGAAGTCAGTTTAATAGCAAAGGCATGGCCAGGGCTAACGGTGGAACAGTTCCAACTCAAGTTAAAGTGCCAGAAAAAAAAACCATAATAAGATCTTAGCAATAGCAATAGCACTTAGACTTATACACCACTTCATGGTGCTTTACAGCCCTCTCTAAGTGGTTTACAGAGTCAGCCTGTGCCTCCCAAAAATCTGGGTCCTTGTTTTACCAACTTCAGAAGGATGAAAGGCTGAATCAATTTACATGGTCAGAACTGAACTCCTGACAGTGATTAGTAAGTTAGCCTGCAATACTGCGCTTTATACACTGTGCCATCACACCTCTATGTATATCCATGAGAATGCATTGCCCTTTTCAAGGAAAGCATCAGGAAGCACTCTGAAGTCCCAAATATCATTGATATGGAACATTGATATGCCTGACAGTCTCCATAGGCATAGTTTTTTTTACTTCAATGTGAAAATACTAGCTCTATGCAATACTAGCAATGCACTTTTTTTTTTTCAACCTTGAAGAGGATGCCTGTGAATGAGGCTTCCTGATCTTAAATCTTAAAAATCACATTCTCCTTCAGCTGGAATCATCCGTGACTTAAAAGTTCAATCTAGCAAAGAATTCTTTACCATGCTATATACTGTATATTAATCCTGTCTATCTCACAGAATTAAACTTAGTTACATTCAAATTCCCCTGCAAAGCTTGCATTTACTTTGTTGGAAGTAAATGCATTTTGGTCGACCAAAATAGCAAACTTCATCAAGGCATCTATGTGAACAAATCCATCTTCTCAGCAAAGTGGCATTCCTGGTTTCCAGGACAGCAGACTGGATTCTAAGTAATAAGATGTTTGTAAGCCATGCTGTAAATCCAGGTTGTAAAGATGTCTACTTTTCTATTAAACTTTTTGCTCTGTTTGAGGCACAATGAGCTTCCTTAAATTGGTCACAAGCAAGTTAGTTTTTCAGTTCTGATTGCTGTTGACTTAGGAGTTGCCAAAACTTTCCTGCTAAGTTCTTGACCTAAATCTTGCTCTCTAGTGATGTTCTAATGTATCTTAGAATATAATAATTGATGATACCCACTGAGAGTTGGTAAGAAGTTTCTCACATTTCTCTTTCAACTGTCTTCCCCCGGTGATTTTGTTTTCGGTTATTTTCAGAGTACTAACATTAAGAAATGAATACAGTTTCCTCTGGTGACTTCTAATTAGTCATTTTTCAAAGAAAATGCACACTCTACAAAAAAACAACCACCACCCCAAATCTGGGAAAGCTTAATGGACACTTTCCGTAGGATATTCTATTTCCACATGTCCTCAGACTTTTACTAACAGCAGAAGTGTTCCTGGAACTGTATGCTCTCATTCATAGTTTGTTTATTAATGAGTAATCTCTACTTGCAACCATCATCATTTCACAGACAACACTGAGACTTCTTATTACATCAAAGGAAAACTCTTATGAGCAATAACTGTTGAATGGGGCATCTTGGCCAAAGCCATAATTAATTGCTCTGCCACAGCACCTGGGCAGTCAGGGGAAAAACATGAACCCCAAACCAACTTTTAAAGGATTCTTCTATCATTTGTTTCTTCATTGTAGCGACAGCTGCAAATATCCAGCAAAGTATCTTAAATATCTTAAAGAATGGCTAATATGGGATAAAGATGAACTTGAGGTTTTTTTTTCCAGTTTTTTGAAATGTCACTAAGGTTGATTTTTTTGGATGGGGAGAGGAAGTTTTCCTTTCTAGGAAGAAAAAGAGTGAAGTTATAGAATACACTAATTTATAATGGAGAAATAATTTCACTTCCTCCTTTGACTAACAAAAGATATCAATATTTTCTTCTTAGCAGCAGTGAAGGTTTGTTCTTGCCTGTTTTTCTTTCTTTCTTTCTTTTTTTTTCAAACCAGTTTGCCATCCCAGAATTTTGGGGATAATCCTGATACTGATTGGATCCAACCCTGCTCCCCTTTTTCAACTAAGTCAGGGCTGAATTCATGCTATCACCACTGTAATACTTTAAATTGAAATCTAATATATTACACAGCAGTTCAGAAATGGGGATTTCTGTAGACCACTTTGAGAGTTTCATAAAGCACTATGGAGTGGTATATAAGTCTAAGTGCTATTGCTATTGCTTGTTTCCCAGCTTGGAAGGGGTGAAATAGGAGAGTTTTAAACTTCCCCTTGGTGCAATCCTCTTCTGCTTAATTGATTAGGAAATAGCTGAGCTGGAGCAAAGGGAGGGATTAATTTTGATTGATAGAAAGAGAAACAATGGTTGTCACCTGCTTGAATAAAACATTTACTTGTCCACTTTCCCTGCCTTTACTTTCCATTTCTCTCAACATTTCAACTGAGCTATTTTATACTCTATTCCAGCCATTTGATGCCCAATTCAAATGGCTGGAATACAATAGGGAATAGAAAGGGCTGGAGATGCCACTGCTTTGTCAAGGCATTATTCTCACTGCCACCTTTGTTGAATATTAGTTATGGAGAAGGTGAAAGGGAAAAATAACTGGACTGCCTTCTTTAGGTGCTGAGGGAAGTTATTACTAAGTAGTGAAGACAGAAGGTTTTTTTAATGCTTTGTGTGGGGCCCTGATGTTTTTGAAGCTGGAACCAAGAATTTCCCCAGAAATGGTGCTGCAGTCATCATGAAGCTTTATTTCCAATGACATTTCAAGTTCCAGTTTTAAATGGACAAAAGCCTGCTGAATGTGTAAACAAGTCCTGATTGCATCTTTGAAACTAAAAATAAGAAGAAAGGAGTCCTTGCCATCTGAAATGTCTACGCATGTTGGCCTTAACAGGTAGACCAAACAGGAAATACATCCAGATAATCTAATTCTACTTTATTGGAAAGCTACATTAGCTGAATCTAGCAGGTCTGAAGGTAAAATTCTCCCTCTATGTGGGAAACTCCATTTTTAACCTCTTGTTTCACCCCTTATGCATCTGTGGGCTATGCTGTCTCTTATCTAACTGTTTCATAGTAAGAATCTCTTTGCCCCATCACCCTACAAAAAACCTGATCTTGTGCCATTCAAAGCTTTTAAAGAAATGAATTAGACCTGGAAAGAAGTTGAAAGCCAGTACACTGGTACAATATGGTCCACACATGGAACAACCAGAACTGCACATATGGGATCATAATTTTGGGGTGATCTTCAAGATCAGTCCCAAGTAGAGCACATTGCAGCAATCCAATTGAAAGTTGAGTGACTGTGAGCAAGGCTTCCTGGTCTAGGATTGTTCTTGGAAATACTACCACTGGAAAAAGGTCAAAGTGGCATTTTCTATATCATCTCCAGATGACATCTAACTAACTAGCCAAAATATCAAACTCTACTTTAGTTAGACTAGACCTCTTATGCATCTGTGGGCTACGCTGTTTCTTTTCTAACTGTTTCATAGTTAGAATCTCTTTGCCCCATCACTCCATCACCCCATCATCTCTCCCATGTACCACGACACTGAATGAATAAATATGCCTGTCCCATCACCTGAATTTCTACATTTTTCTTACTTTTTCTAAGCTGCTGGAAATGTGTTGACAGGGTTTTAGAGAGGTTGAAATGTGAACATGATGCCCTCCAGATGTTTTTGAAATGTAGCGACTATAAATCTTACCAGTATACTCACTAGCATGGAATTTGGAGAATTATAATCTCAAATGTTTCTTCTAGCTTTAGAGAGAGAAAGATTACTCTTTTCTGCTTGGTGAGGTTATTTGCTGCACCCCCTCACCCGAAAGTACTAGAAGAAATGGTTTGGCTAATATATCTCAGTATATGTCATTTCTGCAGCAGCTGAGTTTTTCATTGTTCATATCTTGTTGGGAGTTTGGGGGGGGGCGCATTTGTTTGCAACATCACAGAGCTACATGATAAAGGAGCCATATTGTTACTTTCAGAAACAAGTCCAGTTTCTTCATCTGAGAGAGGCACAGCTGCAAGGAATGTGAAAAGGAATGTGCCATAGAGAGGTTCTAATATCCCGCCCCCATGAAAACCTGATAAAATATGACTTTTAAAATAACTAAATTGTGCATGTACGTTCCACGAGGAGAGAACGTAAAAGAATAGGAGCCGTGATGGCGCAGTGGTTAGAATGCAGTATTGCAGGCTAACTCTGCTGACAGAGCCCAGCAGTTCGATCCTGATCGATGCAAGATTGACTCAGCCATCCATTCTTCTGTGGTTGGTAAAATGAGGACCCAGATTGTTGGAGACAATAGGCTGACTCTGTAAACCACTTAGACAGGGTTGTAAAGCACTATGAAGTAGTATATAAATCTAAGCACTATTGCTATTGCTATATGCCCCAAATCTTGAATGTCAGAATCATAGACCCATTAGATTGGAAGGCACTTTAGAGCTTATTTGGCCCAGTGTAATAATCTTGATATCATCCTAGACAAATGGTTGCTAAACTTTCCTTTGAAGGCCTTTGAAGCATATATGACTCAAGGCAACCGATGTAATACCTCTCACAGGTATTGAAGTATTACAAAACTTATTTATTTCAAGCCTGGATATCTCTCTGTTAAGCTTCCATCATTGGTTCTTATCTTACTCAGGTGCTATAAAGAATATATACACACCTCTGCTCTTTGATATCCTTTCATGCATTAGAATATTGGTATCATATCTTCCCTTGAATTACTCTTTCTTAGATTAAACCTATTCAGTTCCTATAATAATTATTTATAGAACTTAACTTCCAAGTTATGAATCATCTTTGTAGCTATTTTCTACACTGGTTTTAGTTCCTTGGTTTCCTTTTTGTGTGGTGGCAACCAGAACTGGACACAGTATTTCAAGTGTGGTCTCACTAGTTCAACATAGAGTGGTCCTATCATTTCTTGTAGTCTTAATTATACCTCTGTTGATGCAGTCCAAAACTGAAATTGCTCTTTTGCCCACTGTGGCATATTGTTGGCTCATGTTTAATCTGTGGTCTACCAAGAATTCCATTTGACGAAAGGGACCTCCAATATGTCCACTGTATTTGATCAGGTGGAAAGAGCTGACAATCTTGGGGAGAGGTGTAAATAACCTGATCTTATGCCATTCAAAGCTTTTTAAGAAATGAGTTAGACTTGGAAAGAAGTTGAAAGCCAGTGCACTGATACAATATGATCTACACATGCAACCAGAACTGCACATATGGGATCATAATTTTTGGGTGATCTTCAAGGTCGGCCCCAAGTAGAGCACATTGCAGCAATCCAACTGGGAGTTGTGTGACCATGAGCAAGGCTTCCTGGTCTAGGATTGTTTTTGGAAACACTACCACTGGAATAAGGTCAAAGTGGCATTTTCTATATAATTTCCAGATGACATCTAACTAACTAGCCAAAATGTCAAACTCTACTTCAGTTAGACTAGACAATGCCAAACTCTACGTCTATTTAGACCAGATGATTTGCAACACAATCCAATGGATTAGAGGATTCTACAACTTGCTTCCAGAAACTGTGGGTGCTCTAACCCAGGAACACCTTTTAAGAAGAGATTGGACAACCACTTATCTGAAATGGGATAGGGTTTCCTACTTGAACGAGTGATTGGACAAAGACCTCAAAAATCCCTTCCAACTCTTATTCTGTTACAGAAGGAGAGTGTTATTCAAATATCCAGAGGTGAAGCCCGAAAAGGAACAGGATGATTAAGATATCATTTCCTGATCAGATGACAAGCTTAGCCATTTCTCCATCCAGCACCTTAATATCACCTGCCAAATGCAGAGATGATATTCCTGCCTCTGTTTTATTTAGTGTCTATAGAAGGACATTAAAACTGAGCACAATATTTATTGATTGAAAAAATGTTTATCCTCCTGGAAACATCACTAAACTTCAGACCATGTTTCAAGAAGACAAAAAACACCCCCTTTGCTCTAATCCAAGGGTCTTCCAACTTAAACTTGGCAAGTTTAAGACTTGTAGACTTCAACTCCCAGAAATCCTGAGCTAACATGACTGTAGGAGGAATTCTGGGAGTTGAAGTCCACAAATCTTAAAGCTGTCAAGTGTGAAGACCCCTGTCCTAATCAAATGGGTTTTAAATAAGGGTCAGCAACCAATAAGAAACCACAGTTTGAATCACAAATACAGTTCAGTCCTGTCCCATTACAAGTCGAAGCTGAGGGGAAACCAAGTGAGGTCTTGCTTTTTCACGGGACAAACTCACATCAGGACCCTGGACAGAGCCCTATAGAAAATGCTGGTTGGAGCAATTGCCTCAGCAGAGTGCGAAGGACTTCGGAGCCCCCGAAGCAGAAGGCTGGCTGGTCTAGGTCCTTTTATTGGATCTCCATCTCTGAGGGAGAATACTCTTAAACAACCAATTCTTGAGGCTCTTACAGTATAATACAAAAGTAGTGGGAAGTTAAGTGTTCTTTCGAGTTTGAATGGTGCAGCTGCCAGATGCCTATCTTCACTTTCTTTGAAACTTGCTAGGAACTGCCATAACTAAGAGGGAGGGGTATTTGAGTGGGGAAAACTGCTGGGGTGTGAAAGAATGCTGTGAGAGTTTGGGAGGATGGACACTAACAGGAACCAGAGATGTCAAACAGAGTCATCTTCCTTTTTTCAAGGACACCAACCCCAGGAAAGGAATTTACAGTGGCGCCTGAGGCATCGGGTTCCCAAAACATCAGAACGGAGCATGATTGGACGTGTCTCACAAGGGCAAGGGTTTGGAACATTGGGGGAGGTTGCTTTCAATATATGATTTTTGCGCGGGTTTTTCCAGAGCTTGCCTCACTCACGCTGCACTCAGCATCTCTAGTAAAAATACTTTCTCTATAACACCTTTGGAGTCAAGGGTTGTTCTTTCCTAGGGAGCAAGCTGTGGCCAGTCTGACAGTAGCAAAGGCAAGCTACCTCTGGCTTGGTGACTCTGATGCCTTAAGGAGTAGTATTTTCAGGCAAGGCTGGCAAACAATTTGTGGAATGATAAAATCTAAAGAGATTGGAATAAACTGGAGAGCTGCATTCCATATCAATTTTTGGTTTTGGATTCAACTTTGATGTGATTTGTAAGTGACTGATATGGCTAGACTTCCACCAAATTGTCCAAGAACAAAATCAGATTCTGAGCATGCCTAGGCTTTGAACAAGTGGCATTCATAACAACAAGTAACATCTCTCTCTTGTCTATATATTTTTCAGTGCATTAATTCATACCCAGCCTTCACTTATTCCACCACTAATTCAAAATCTATCTTTTTTCAATGGCTATGAATGAAAAAAAAATAATTTATTATATTTATATTCTGCTTTCTTTTCAGAAATTCAACCTGGGGTTCATAGGGATTTCCCTTCATTTTCTCTTCCCAATAATTCTGTGACTGGCCAGTGAATTTCCATGGCAGAGTGGATGGCATCTAATGATTGTTGACGATTGATTTCAGAAGTTTAGGAAAATTCTACTTTTTAAAGTAGATATAAATAGCATATCCCTCTCAAAAAAACCTTCCAGAAATCCAAGGATCTTGCAGATTAATGAAGCATTTCTTCATTATCAGTTTCTGTAACCCACCTGTATGTAGGAATAAAACCAATAAATATCATGGTACCAAGTCCCATTGGTAGCATCTCGTAAGGGCCCCTTTCCAGGGTTAAAGGAAAGGTGGTCAACAGTTTTGAAGACGGAAGAGGGCTTTATGCCCCAACAGCAGATAAAACAGTAGAACTGTCTTCTAGGAGAAGAGAAACTCTGATTTCAAACCTCCACTGTCTTGTGGCTATATCTATTATTGGAAAAGGCTTCAGGAGTCAACCTCGAGGCAAAATCCAGAGCCAGAGTCCCGGAAGCAGTTCGTGACTGTGTACAATCACGTTCTGGTAACTCCTGCAATGCAGCTGGAAAGAATCATATTGGCTCTGCCATTCCATTAGACTATTTCAGTGATGTGGAGAGGGGTGAATCTGCCGCTTGAGTAACAGCTTATCCTCCATATTAAATTACCCAGGCCTTGTGCCCTGGAGAGGACACTCCACCTTTGCATACAGCATTGAAACAACAAGGGAAGTGGCAGTTAACAGTTTCACAGCACGATATCACAGTTTCTTGAGACTGAAGGATGCCAATTCAAGCCCCAATTTTAACCAGTCTCACCAATCACTCTCAGAACAAAAGAATGATAACCTGAATAATAAAAGCTCCTGAAATTCCAGAATTCAAAAATTAACTTCCTATTTAACTATTGCGATAAATGTCCATCAGGATGACTACGTTTTCATAAATCCTGCCCCAAGGTTATTAAGTTTCTATCCTTAAATCGGCATAGAAAACAATACCAAAGGTTTACATGCTTTTATAACCATTGAGAGCCTAATAAGGACATTGCTCCAACACATACCAGATATGATTCATATAACATCCTCTGTGTGGACTTTGTTTCAGGAAACCATTGCTCTTAACTTGCAGGAAGATCACAAGTTTCTTGGCACAAACTGAAGCACCAGGCTACTAATGTCAATGTCTGGAGGGGAATAGGAGACCAACATATCTGGAGGATACCAAGGTGGGAAAGAGAGGTGTATAAAAATAGTACATGATACCATTTCTGGAAAACACAATTAATTTTTTAAAAAACATAACAAAGTCTACTTGGCCCTGGTAGTGACCTTCCATAAGTTTAAAGAAACAAGAGGCCACAATAATCACCCCAAAATTGGAGCCTAGAAGCTAGAGATTTGGCAATTCTAATCAGGAACTGTGAAGATTATAGCAGCTGCAATGAGTTTTTAGGGAACATCTTTATTTTTCACCATCAGGTAGAACATCATTCCAACTAGGAAATGCTGATACAATTCTACAGAGGAATTATTGAGTCTGTCATCTGCACCTCTATAACTGTCTGGTTTGGTTCTGCAACCCAACAGG